>PVKS010005893.1:0-82049 GCA_004027875.1 Aplodontia rufa
TTCTAACTAGTCATAATTAAGCTTGAAAATTTAAAATATTAACATGTTAGTCACTATTTAGTATTTCAATTTTGAATGCTTGTTTAAATAAATTTAGATTGTCAAATCTATATACTAATTATTTTCAAAGTTCTTTTCTTTTCTCTGTAATTTAAAGCCATAAAGTAAAAATAATTTTGTTTTTTATACATAGTTTGTGAGTAATCCATTGTTGGAAGCTGAAGTATAATTATTACTTATTGTTTTTGCTAAATAACATGTTTCTAAATTTGATAAAATTTCTTTGCGATGTATAACACCAACACATTGAGCAGATCTTTGATCAGATCTACTAGCATATGAGAAAATTATTTAAGCTGTTGGTGTTTTATGAAATTAAAGCACAATTTTATTCATGTATAATCCATTTTGTTTTAAGGATTCACACATTTATTTATTATGTGAATATTCTTTAAATCTCTGTTAGATTCTAGACATCATATGAACCTCCACAATGATTATAAAAATTAGTAAGGTTTCAGTTTCTTCCCTTAAACAATTTATAGTCTAACATATGCATTTGGATATATAATCTACCACTAGAAAATGTTCAATAATCTAAGAAAAGCATTGAAAAAGTTTTGTGAGTTGAAAACATATTTGGTGTATGTTTGAGGGAAAGTAAAGAGGGATAAATTAAATATGTGTGGGTGGATGAGTATGAAATTATTTTCAGCTAAAAACTGTGTATGTGTGAGATAGAGAGGGTGTATAGAGAGGAGAGGAGGACAGGAGGAAGAGGAGGAGGAGGGAGAAGGGAGAGGGAAGGGAACATTCCATTACTGTCACAAATATCTGAGATAATCAACTTGTAAAGAGAAATGTTTGTTTTCACTCATACTTTTGGAGGTTCCAAACTATGATTGGTTGGCTAGTTGTTTTTGAGACTTTAGTGATATATAGTATTACTATATATATAGTATAGTATGTTGGGGAGCTTGTGACAGAATAAAACCACTCACTTCCCTGGTGGGAAGTGAAAGAGGGCTAAGGTCCTGCTATCACCTTCAAGAGTACACCTCCAATGACAATGATCTCCCAGTAGTTGCCACCTCCTAAGCATTCTACCACCTCTCAATAGGGTGATGTGGGAGACCAAGTAACATGAATGGACCTTTGGAGGGAGATTCATAGCTGTGTGTGTGTTAAAAAGTAACCAGAGATTTATGAATATCAGTAAGCTCTTACTCTTTGAATTGGTCTTATAGTATAAGTAGAATTTGGAAATGTGGAAAGAAAGGATATTAGTCCTGGTAGAGGTACTATATGAGTATAATTAGGTGGCAAATTGCAGTCCTATGGAAAGGATGATTAAGAGCACATTTAGCTAAAAATAATAGTATGAAGAAGAATCACAGAAAATTAGAAAATAAGTTTGTACTAGATGTTAAATTTTTGTCATTGAATTTTGAATTGCATTCTGTACAAAATGGAGAGGTGAGTAGGAAGAAAGGGACACCATTAAAGCTCACAAATGATCTTAGCGGAACACATAATCAACTAGGGTTAGATTTAGAAGTTCAATAGGTGCTTAATTTTTTAAGTATGTTAAGTGATTTTCCTACTATTCTTGGACTCCACAAAAGCAATCATGAAAAGTGAGCACAAAATGCCGGCTTTAAAGCCAGTTAAAGGCCGAACTGAGCGGTACTCTTCAAACTGTCTCATAGCTGGTGCCATGTGTATCCTGTGTTGATGATGACCCTTGAAAGAAATTATTGCATCTTCAAGAAGGTGAGCATATACATTGTTTGGGGTCAAACACTTATAACATCTCTGCCTGGGGAATATGTGTAGCAGGAGTGTCTCAGAATCCCTGTCAGATAAATAGATAGGATAAAAGGCTGTGGATATTTTAAAGTTTTCTAGTAAATAAAAATTAAACCACAAAATGCAAAAGTGAATTATAAGAAGGGATGTAGTAGACGATCTCATCAGGAACCATTGTGTGATCTTTGCACTGGCTGTGCGTTTCCTGACATGTTCAGAGCATTATCTCTTAACTTTTAAAAATATGCAGATACCAAGTCAGGTAATGATGTTAGACCTGGTTGTTCTATTTTAAATTTTTTTCTAAATTGGCCAAATCTTTATGATTCATTGATTAAACAAATATCCAAAAGTATGTCCATTGTTTCCTATGGCAGGGTTTCCAATAATAATAGTACATATAATAATGAAAAATAATAATAAAAATCTATGAGGGAATTAGTGGGTTTATATCCCTCCAAAAACATGTTGGAAGTATTAACTCCTAGTATGTCTGAAATAGAAATAGAGATTTTGAAAATTTAATTAAGTAAAAATGAAGTTGCATTTGATCAGAATGTGCCCTGCATCTGCTAACTGGTTCCTTATAAAGAAAGGGAAATTTGGAAACATATACCTAAACATACACAGAGAGAAGGAGGCTGTGTGAAGACAGAGAAGTTGAAGTGATGCATCTGTAAGTCAAATAATGCCAAATCTCAGAAAGCAGAGAAAAGTTATAGAATGAATTTTTTCTCAGAGCTTTCAGAGAGCATGGCCCTGATGACACCATGACTTCAGACTTTTAGTCTACAGAACTGGGAACAAATTTACATGATTTTAAGCCACACAGCTGTGACATTCTGTGAGGTCAATCCTAGGAAGTTGATATAGGAACCAAAAACTGAGGAAGGAAATGTGTGGGCCACATCTTGTTTCCCATGAAACCACTGCCACCAACAAATGAATATTCATACTGAGAGCCTTCATATCAAATGTGCTTAATATTTACAGGATACATGAATTGGTTGTGGAAACTGTGATAGCTTTTTCTAGAGATCATTGATTTTTGCTTAGATTTTCTGGAAAGATATTTATGAAATCTTGTCTAATTGAAAATCAGTGACGAAGAGCCTTAACCCCAGTTCTCAGGGTTAAGGCCAGGTACCCTAGCTAGATCCTGAACATGAGATACTGGAAAGACTTAGAGACTAGTTCAACTTGGCCAAGTGTTTATTCCTGCAAAGGGCTTAGAACTAGAGTATCTTAATTTGATGCTTAACTTTGCGACTTAGTAGACAATGACCTTGCACTTAGTGAGGAAATTTTCCAGATCTCACTGTTGCTATGAGAGCATTTCAGGGGATGAACTGTAATGTCATCCTTAGCTCCATGAGTCAGTGACTCACTAGATGAATAATTTCCCTAAAATAATTTACAAAGAATCTGATTTATGCAACTGGAATTTATAGTTTACTCATCCATAAGTAACAGCTTTCAAATAATTGTAATTATTTTAGTTTGAATTATGAATTTTATTTGTATTTTGCTATAAATGAGCTGTAACTCTTACATGTAGGTGATTTTGCTGAGAATAAAAGGAAGTAATTTGAATTTCAAATCTCTAACCCATCCCATATGAAATGAATATTTAAAGATGAACAATAAAATTAGGTTACACTTTTGAGAAATATTTCTGTGTGCTAAAATCAGAATTATACAGCCACGACCTTTAAAATAAAAGACAAAGTTTCAGAGAAATGCAGTAGTTGTAGATTATAGTTTTTGGAGAATTCACCCCAAATTACATATGCCCATTCATCTTATCTTTGAAAGAACAACAACAAAATCTTTAAGTCATATGAATGTTCCAGAATGCTAAAATAGTATGAATGGCTTTCACTCTTCATGGTAATGTGGATTCCCACAAAGGTTTATAATCTTTGATGCACTGCCATACTTGGCATTTGAAAATTTCACATTAGATTTGCATCAGAATATGATTAACTATTGGAAAGTCTGGAAAGAATTTGGGGCTGCTTAGTTTTGGTCTTTTTTCAAGTCACATGTTGTGTTGGGTGGTATATTGATTGAGTGCAAAATAAAGATAAATGGTGCATAAGTTTTCCATAGCAAATTTAGTTTTGCTTGAAATGTCGTAGTACATGTTCATAATATACATGACAATTACTCTGCAGATTGGGACATACGTGTCAGTATCATGAAAGCATCTATTGGAAAAATCCTGAAGTTTTTAAAATAATAGTATTGAGGGCAGAATTGTCATATAATTTATATGATAAGCTAGAAAAGCAGTGTCTTTGGGAAGGCTTTGGCAATACAAGTCAAAACAGAATTTCTCTGAGTCGTCTTTGCACATCTTATCACACCCACGTTTATTAGCTAAGTAATTCAGTATTCCCTGCTTCCTTTATATGCATGTTATATTCTTCTGACTCAAAGTCGTGCAAATCCAACTTTTATTGATACAATGAAAGTCTAAGAGAAAGATGAGTATTTTTATTCCCATCCTTGGCATTCAGACTGTCAAGTGTGTTTGCATGAGACTTTACATGAGTGCACATAGTGATATGATTTTTTTATCTAACAAATGTGTGAAAGTGTCTCCTTCCCAATGAAATAATAATATAGAAATGATGGTTCTCAATGCATAATGAGCCTAGTGGTTAGCAGGAGAGCTTAGTCATTAAGAATTTGGGCTCTCTAGAGCCATACTACTTGGATTTAACTTGCAGCTCTGCCACTTGCTAGCTGTGTGACCTTGAGCAATTTATTTAATCTCTCTGTATATTGCATGCCATAAAAGGTAGAATGGGAATGATAAGAGGGCCTTCCTCTGAGGAGTGAGATAATACTCGTAGTACCCTTAACAAAAGAAGTACTTTATAAGTCATAGCTGTTATTATTAATGAGAGCTTAAAAATGGCAGTTAGGTGATTTGGGAAAAGGAGTGTAAATGTGCATCATACACTAACATCACAGGGAGAAACTATAAAGTTCTACAGCAGATTTTTGGTAGTTGGAATATTTTCAGTGTGGAGGATCAAGTTTAAGATTTTTGTTGTGGTTGATCAATATAGAGTATGAGAAATTTAATTTTGAATATGCTTTTTAAAAATGTTTTTATACTACTGGAAATTAAAACAGTTCTTTACTGCTGATCCACATCCCTCCTCGTCTTTTTTATTTCTTTTGTTGTGAGACAGGGTCTCAATAAGTTGCTGAACTTGGGATCCTCTTTGCTCAGGCATGCTCCTGGGCTTGCAGGCATGTGCCTGTGTGCCTGGCTTGATTATGCATTTTTAAACTTACAACCAGCTTTTTAGATCTGGTCAGTGGAACTTGGACAGCATTTGAAACTAAATTGTAAGCTTCTTTTCTTCTCACTTAAAATAAAATTTTAAGAACCACGTGGATAGTTGGGTGTGGTGGTGCATGCCTGTAATCCAGCAATTTGGAAGGTTGAGGCAGAGGGATTGTAAACTCAAAGCCAGCTTCAGCAACTTGGTGAGGACTTCAGCAACCTAGCGATATCGTCACAAAATAAAATAAAATAAAAAACTGGGGATGTTGCTCAGTGGTTAAGCACCCTGGGTTCAATCCCCTGTAACAAAGCAAACAACCAAACAAACAAAAACAAGAACCAAACAACAAAAAGAACCACATGGATAAACTTCAAGGTAGCACAAAAGTCATAACACATTTGGGAGATTCAAGAGTATAGTTTGGTAGAGAGTGGTCATCTCACTGCCAGCAAATCAGGGGAATGGAGAGGAACTTGCATAGAGCAGACAATATATGATATGGAGGCAGCAGGGGAGTCTGGAGTATCCCCAAATACCATATGCCTCCTTGAAATTCGTAAGTAACTTGCATTATATTATAGTGCTCAAGAAAGCATATATGCTATAAAATATATTTTAACATTTCCACAATGTGTTGCTTTCCTGAAACTAGCCCTGTGACTGGACCCCACTAATAAGAGAAAAACAGCCCTCAAAGTAAAGAAAATGTATGTCGTACTCTTTGGCTTAGGATGAGTTTTCTTTTCAGAAACTGCTTGTCTAATAGCCTCAACTGTGCAGCCTCCCTACTTCCCTATACTTCTGTCTCCTCACCTATACCTTATCTCAACCAGAAGGGAGATGAGCATGCTTATTGCCTGCATCTTTTCCCCTTTTATTTCTTTTCTTTTGATGCTGCCCATGGCTGCTTGAAGAGGAAGCGTAGACTCTTGCCTAGACATGAAGATGCTGTGTCTGGTGTCGCTTCCTTGCTTCTGAGGAAAGGTGGAGGTGATCCATGGCTTTTTCAAATCTGTCAAAGAAGGAAGCATGGCTGTCTTTGGGATGACAGGACTAAATTTATGTAACGAGAGTTCACATAAAATCTTTCTTTCTTATGTCCTGACATAAGGGACACTGAATTTCCTGTGCACTAGAATTGCTAGAAGCACAAACCCTGCGATTCTAGGTGATTCCAAGGGAATACGTTTGTTCCAGGATAGGAATAATGGGAAAGTCAATGGACTGGAGAAAAGATGTGCCCCAATCCTCTTGCTTGCAGGAATCACTGCATTGTACTTAGTGCAGCAATGCATCTGAAAGTTATGGGTAGAATAGGATCCAGGTTATTCTAAGTAGGATAGTGTAGTCTTGTGGTTCTGGCCATCAGAGGTTCTGACTCTATATCACTAAACTAGAAGATAACTAGAGATCTTAGTACACATGTGATCAGGTCAGATCCTACAAAGCAGAGGGTGGTGATATACTTTCATCTTTCTTCTTAATCTTAAATATACTACTTAGTAGGATTCTTTTTTTGTCTTCATGATTGAATGTTTTAGTTATCACTAAGCATGTCGTCAGAGTATAATATATATCTTACTCATATTTCTATTCCTAGTTCAGTGAGCTGGGCACATGGCCATTTAACATGTTTTAATAAATGGATGAATGAATAAAGGACAAGATGAGGGGCTAGAGAGGTGGCTCAGCAGTAGAGTGCTTGGATGGCAAAGACCTGGGTTCAGTACCCAGCACCACATATACAACTAAGTGAAGGAAAAACAAAAGAAAATAATAATAAAAATAAAACTGATTCTTTCTTTGTCTTCCTCATCCCCTCTTCTCCCCATCTCTCTCTCCTTAAAAAATCTGTCATCAGATAACAAATGTAAAATGTACAAAAATCCAAATACATTTTGATTTCCTATTATAAAATTGCAATTTCATTTACAAAGTTGACATAATTTGGTTTTTAGGAGAAAGGACATTTAAGGAATGAATATTATCTCCTTTTAGCAGAGCTGAACGTCTGCTCATTCATTGTGAGAATGAAATATGAAAACCTAAACTGACCAGTAGGAACCATGAGATGACTGTCAGCAAAGGCCTGGAGTCCCTCATTGTGATCTATGGAAGAGAACACAGGACCTGATCCCTCAGCTGCCCTCAGTTGTATTAGAATTAAAAAGAGATCATATATGCGACCTCTGAAGTCCCAAGTATGTGACAGACTCTGAGGGAGATGTACAACAAGAGTAGCAGAGTGGAGAACAACTTAGAGGGTATCTAGATGCATCTTCTTATCCCAAATGTGGGAATTGGGGCTCAGGGAGAAGCAGTCATGCAATTCTATCCACTCAACAGATAATGTAACAGTTATCAGAACAGGAGAAAGAGCTGGTCTCATTATGGAAAAAGGCATAATGATTTACTAAACAATGAATAAAATACTAAATTTTGGATATGCTACTAATATAACTACATAATAACATCCTCATGGATAGATGGGTCTTTATTTTTTATATCTTTGAGTATATTCCTATAGAGGAATTAGGAAATGTTTTATGTTAAGAGACAGTAAGTGTTTAGGTTTTATAGGCCTAGAGGACATGTCCTCTACCTTTGTGACATAAGAGCAGCCACAGACACTGTGCAGATGTCTAGTCATTACTGTGTTCATGACCTGTGCAAAGTAAAGCATGGGAAAGAGCCATGCCTCATTTCCTAAACAAATATTTGCTGATTAAGCAAATGCCAGATGCCAGACATCATGTTATACACCTACATACAAAGGTAAATAAAACTTGAACTGTTTATTCAGTTATATCCTGGTCTAAAACTATGGTCATTGCCTTATTTTAAATTATCAATGAATTATGTTTCTCCTTGTTAACATCTCTCCAGTTGATATAATCTGAAAAACAAGCTCCTTGTTCCAACATGCCTTAAGAACCTAGAGAAGGAGATACAAATGACTAAGATATGCTTTCAACTTATAGGAAAAACATAACTTACATATGCAGGGCTTTTATTATGAAGCTCAGCCTAGGAAGAACAGAACTCTGTTTATGTTAAAATTTGCTTTCAAAGACAATGGAGTCAGTGAACTCTACAGAATCCTTGAGATCCTTTATGGAATATTCATATTTGGCAAATCTCACTCTGTGTGCTAGTATTGCTCAAATAGAGCTCAGGGGATATTGAGTAAATGCTGCTACAAAGGAGATAAGACTTCAGAAAAGTTGAATGCAAATAGCCATATGCGTTTTTACAAAGACATGAAGAAGTGCTAATAAGTGTGAGCGCTAATAACCATGCAATCTAAGTTTAATCAGGAGTGCCTTGTAGCAGCGTGGTAAACACAGATCAAGAACTTTCTGACGGCTGTGCCAGAGCATGTTTGACATGCTGGAACTTGGACAGAAATTCTCATCAAATAATGTTGAGTTTAAAAATGTTCAATAAGTATAGGCTGATTATATTTGGTTCTTTAAGCCAGTGTTCTCTTAAGGCTTAAGAGAGAAAAAAATTACTTTTTGTCTAAGAGATGACACTGAGAATTTAACAGTTAAGCTAATAGAGCATTGGTCATGAGTTCTCCAGAGAAACTGAACCAATATAGCAATATATGATGGAGATATGTGTGTATGTGTGTGTTTATGTGTACACACAGTGATGTAAAATGTTTTTGTGTATATATACGTATACATATGTATATCTAGGGGGATGTAAAATGTCTAAGAGAATTGTCATAGGAATAGGTTCATATGATTATGGATGTTGAAAAGTCCCATGGTCTGATAACCTGTTGCTTGGAAGCTGGAGAAATAGGACATCTGGTAGTGAAATTAGTCTGAGACTGAAGGCTGAGAACTGGGGTGAACATTGGGAGGCTGGCTAGGAGGAGTGGGCACTAATGGTATAAATCCCAGATACCAAATGCACTGCTATTTTTTTAAAGTATAGTTATTAGCTCATAATTTTCATCAAGGTTGAATCCACTTTCTTGTTCTCATAACTGCTCTACAAATTGTCTTCACTAATTGTCATTTTAAAATTTCGATTAATTTTTAGTGTCAAATTTTTTTAGATCACAGTAAAACAGATTCTTCTTACTATCCACAGCTTACAATAACAACTATACCAAAACTACTCTGATTACAGCTATTCTTTTTAATGAAGGTATAATCAAATGCAATTGCATAAATTTAAAGCACTAGTGATACATGCGAGATTGACTAGCCTACGATAATCAGTGCCACATGTTTCTATAGGTTGACAATAAATCTGTTGATTCTTAAGGGCCCTTGGGTGTTGCGGGTGGGAGAATATTGCTTTATGATAGTGGAGGATTTCTATCTGCAGAAACTTTGTCCCTTATTTTCTCACTATAGATCATCTGATTTAACAGAATTGGGTAGATAACATTCTAATAAGAAACAGTAATTTTTACACAAAAGATTTTATACTGTACTTTCTTCTTTTCTGCATTGGTGAAAACATATAAATTCTAGTACTTAAAATGAAACACTTAAAATAGTTGTGCAGTTTCTTATTTAGCTGCCTTTAAACTGATATCATTTTTAGGGGGTTTACTTACTAAAAATGTTCATTTAAAAACTGTGGACATAGTATATTTCAAGGAGAATATGTACTTTATTTATTTTAAGATGAAGAGAGAGAAAAAGAGACTCAATTTTACTTTTTCTTCTGGCCTTTGTATCTCCAACTCTTGGTTGTGTATGTGGTGCTAGGATTTGAACCCAGGTCCTTTCACATGCCAGGCAAGTGCTTCAACTGCCAAGCCACCTTTCCAGACCTGAGAATATACACTTTAAATCAACTTCCTTTACTAGCATTAGGCATTTCCTAATCAGAACACCCATTTAATGTCTGCAAAATTGAAAAATTATTTTTTTCTAAGCATACAATCTGTATATGTCAACATACAGGTTGTAAAGAGAAGCTTGTATTTATACTTCAAGGGGAAATTATGTGTATCCTATTACCTATCATCATAATACCTGTCTGAATTATTTTGTAAGTCACTCATCATCTTAGAAGTAAATAATTTTCTTGATGTGTTGTAGAAAAATACATCAATACAGAGAATGATGATGGCATGATTATAGTAATTATCACATATAACATGGACAGTTCCTACCATTTAATTCTGTTCTAAGTCATTACAGTGCTTGTAAGAGTCACATTAAGGAGAAGATACGAGATGAACAAACCATAAGAAATTTTCTTCACTGGAAAGAAAAAGAATCAAAGGTTTGAAGCAGTTTTGATTGACAATTTTATGCTGGGTAAATTTTAAGGCAGATTGTAATTACTGGTATTTTGGTTTTAAAATGGATTAAAATAACCTTCTATTGGGAATGGTGTTATAAATAATCATCTAAAAGATGAAAAAATAAAGAAAACAATAGACTAAAAATATCTTATTTTCCCAAAGTTATAATAATTTGTGTTGTTGGCATTCATTTTCTCTTACTATACCCTGTATTCTTCAAAGGCAGATATCACGTTACTGCCATTTTCCCCCTGGTGCTTACAAAATATCTGGTATACAGAAAGCAGTATGTGTCCTGAGTATGACTCATGCTCATTTGCTGGAGTTGACTATTAAATTTTCAGGAATTGTGCAAGCTGTTTGGCATTGCGTTGGTAGCTTGAAATCAGGCATGGTGGGAGCATTTATACAGTGAAATTGACGTAAAAGCATTTTCCCCCCAGGAAGTAGGTTATTAAATATTTACTAGCATTCCACTAGAAAGTGTTCAATAAACGTTGATTGTGTTTATCATTTACTCATTCTTTGTACAATCTATTGAATATCAAAATAATGAAAATAAGTGGAAACTGCTCCTAAAGTAAATTATGGCATTAAATAAGATAAAAATGTGTAACTGACCCGTTATGTATTCTCAGGCAAGATTGTTCCATTCTTTGAGTTTTAAGTATCTTGTGGACTTAGTGTGTGTACGTTTCCAGACTGGTGGTAATCATGGTCACAGTGTAGGAATGCAATGGAGATCATGTGTACTGATTGCCAATAATCTATGAGATTGACCCCCAGTGAACTGATATCATGACAGATCAAAAACAAGTGTCCACAAATTCACGATTCCACATTAAGTGTTTGGAAAACTTGAAGGGAGAAATAATTAGAGAAATTTATTAGGCAAGAAACAAAGAATCTAGGGACTAGAGAGTTGGTTCAGCAGGAGAGTGCTTGCCTGGCATGAAGGAGGGCCCAGGTTCAATTCATAGTGCCAAATACACAACTAAGTGAAGTGGAGGAAAAACAAAAACCAGACGAAAAATAAAATTAACCCATGCACACTCTCTCTAATAAAAACAAAAGAATCTAGAAGATACCAGAAATTTATTAAATGAAATGTTTTGATATCCATATGCATCCTGCCTCATCGTTGGATTCACCATTGCAGTTGGTGACTTTACAACACAAATTGATGCGCTCTCAGCAAGGCTTAAAAACCTCTGGAGCTACCCATTGAATTGTGCAGTATGTGTTCGCTATGATTTAGATGCATAATACATGTCAGTATACTGTAATGCTTTGAAAGTGGGAGTTCATTTAGGTTATATACTTAGGGTCAAGTTAATTAAGAACCACTTTTTAAAATCTATTTACTTAGATAATTTTTGAAAAGTAGGACATGTCCTTTGTGGAGTGGAAAAAGATTTATAGCTAAACTGAAGTTTAAAATTGCTCTATATCAAATAGAATATCAATTAATATTGATTAACACATAAATCAAACTATGATGTCTGCTTTTCAAACTAATCAATTTGCTTTGCACATCTTTCTATTTGAATACAGAGAACAATTTTGTCTAATTTTTCTGTTTTCCTATTATATGGATGAGTCAAAATATAACAAATTTTCTCTAAATTTTAGCTTCTATAATGCAGCAATTAATATTTATATATATACATACATATATATATATTTGTATGTGTGTGTGTGTACATGTGTGGGGGGATAGAGAGATTATATGTCAAATTGCACATACAAATATACATTATTTTTATATAGGCATAAATGTCTATATGATAGTCTTAGAGATAAATGTTAGACAGAAGAGAATTTCCATTTAAAATTTAGACAGACAAGACTAAAGTGTTCTCCAAAAGATTGTGCTAATTTATACTTTCTCCAAATATATCAGAGTATCATACGTGTATATATATATATATATATTTCATAAATCATCTCTGGCATATTTACAAATTTGATATATGAAGTTTCTAAAAATCTGTGTTAATTTATTGAGTCCAATCACCTCTGTATTTTTTACTCTTTATACTTCATGGTTTTATCCTTTATTTCTTTATATTTTTCTGTTTCTCTTCCTTTTGGGTTTTGAAGATATTATTATTTTTAAATAATTTTCTTTTTTTAATTTTAATTTTAATTTTTGAACAACCATACAAATTAACAAAATAATATAAAATATGTATAGCTTCTGGATATTAGATTTACCCCCAGGAGTGCCCCCCCAATTTCCCACCCGTATCCTCCCTTCCTTTGCCCACAATACCTCTAAAAAAGTATTAGGCTGTATAACATTATACCTTATCTGGATTTAACACATGATAATAGACCAACTTTCTGAATGGCTAGGGTCTGGTTCCAACCTTCACAGATGAGTGGAGACATTCGACCCTTGGTTCTCTGGGTTAAGCTGATTTTACTCAGCATAATTTCTTCCATAGCCATCCATTTACCTTCAAAGGCTGCAATATCATTGTTTCTAATTGCTGAGTAAAATTCCATGGTATAAGTATACCACAGTTTTTGGATCCATTCATCCAATGAGGGACATCTGGGTTGTTTCCATAATCTAGCAATAGTAAATTGAGCTGCTATGAACATAGATATATGCTGATTCTAAATCCCCTGGAAAGATACCCAGGAGTGGAACAGCAGGGTCGTATGGTGGGCTCATCCCTAGTTTTTTGAGGATTCTCCACACTGCTTTCCAGAGGGGCTGTACCAGCCTGCAGCTCCACCAACAGTGTGTTAGTGTGCCTATCTCTCCACAGCCCCTCCAGCATCTATTATTGTTTATTTTCTTCATTTTTGCCATTCTGACTGGCGTAAGGTGATATCTTAATGCAGTTTTCATTTGCATTTCTCTGATTACTAGAGATTTAGAGCACTTTTTTGTCAGTTTATTCCAAATATCTACCATTCAAAATTTTTATTTGTGCTTGAGATTTCTCTGTAGTTTTTTTGCTTGCTTGTTTTGTACTGGGGATTTAATCTGTGGATGTTTTACCACTGAGATATTTTCCCAGCCTTTTTTATTTCTTATTTTGTGACAAGATCTCACTAAGTTGCACAGGCTGGCCTCAAACTTGAGATTTTCCTGCCTCAGCCTCTTGAGTCACTGCGATTACAGGCAGGGATCACCGTGCCCAGCTTCTCTATATTACTTTTCATTACACCAATATTTTAAAATTTTAAGTAGTGAAATACATTTTATCTTCACTTTAATAGAAATGTAAATTCTCTTATTTTCCAAATGTTTTATAGATATTTTGTATTTAAGTATTTGATATGTCTAGAATTTACTTGGTGAAATGAGTGCGCGCTATCTTATTTATTATCTAATGCCTGGCAGTTATTGAATAAACTCCCCTTCCCTCATCTATTTGAAATACATTTTCAATTGTCAGTGTGTCTTGTATATATTTAAAAATTTCAAAAATATTTTTCCAGTGATTTATTCTGGTATTGCACTTATAAAACCTGTTTGTAATTTTGATTGTTTTATTGTGTTTCAATGTTATTTAGGACAAGAACTTTGTCATTATTCTTCTGTTGCAGACTTATTTAATTATTCTTAATTTTTTCTTTTCATAAATTTTTAAATATTTTGGCACACTGTAAAATTTAATATAGACACAGAGAAAGCAGACATACATACACACGCACTAGTATTTTACTGAACATATAATGAGTTTATTGATGGTTTATGAAGGACTTCATATAAAATTGGATCTCTGAACCCAAAAACAAATATTTTTCTCCTTTTCCTTAAAACTTACTGCCTCAGCAGAGTTTTATAACTATATTTATATGCGTCCTGTGTATTTTCAGTAGTTATATTCAAGTTTCTTTCTCTTTTTCTTTATGCTCTTGCTATTATGAATGGGGTATTTTTAAAACTGTTTTCTTCCCTGTTATTAATTCAGTAGTAGAGAAACATATGTATTTATTTTTAACTTTGTGACTATTTTGAAATTCTTTAATATTTATGACTTTTTAAACAGCCTCTCTATTGAATTTTCTATTTTTGCCGTTGCTTTCCACTTACTATGTAGTATGTATTTTCTCTCTGGGTCCACTGGCACTGCATTGGCAAACAGTCCCAGAGTAACAGAAAGAAAATCAATTATCTTTCATTGCTGACTTGGATTTAAGGCTTTCAGGATTTCACATGTAAACATGATGTGTAAAAGATGGCAGGTTCTGTTGTATGTGCTCTTTTGTTTGTGTTATGCATTTATTAATATACACTCCATTACCTTCTATTTCTGTTTTTTTAAGTATCAGCATCTCTTAAGACTTCTCATATACCTTTTCTATTTTTCAGAGAGGAAATAAACAGAGTGGAATGCAACATTCCACTGTTGTTTTAATATGCTATTGCAATTGATTTGCTAATGGCTTGTTTAGAATGTCTGCATAGATATTCATAAGTGAGACATATTTGTAATTTTCTTCTTCAGTCTTATAGTCTAAGTTTTCCTAATGGTGCTCTTATGAATATATAAGAACAAATTGGAAAGATTTCCTTTTTAGGTTATATCTGTGCTTCCCAACCACAAAATTATAAATGCTAGGAACTCTTTAGAAATTAAGGCCAAAGTCCTGACCTGAATCATGTACATGGGTGGAGGGTATCTTTGATTTCAGTTTAATATAGTCTCAAATTCCTTTTACTTTACCTTGTCAAATAAGATAAATACAAAAGTGCTTGAAAGAAAGCAAGGATAATAAAATTGATATAATTAGCATGTTTTTTTCCTGCACGTTTTCTGTCTTTTTTTTTCTCCCCTTCCCTCCCAATCTCCCAACAAAGACATGCTTGGTGAGTAAATTTGGTGCAACTTCTCTACATGAGTGAATCTTTCCAATCATTTGCATTGATACTTAGTGATTGCATATTTATTTCCACACTTTCTGATTATGTTCCATCTATAGAATTTGAAGTCACAAACTCAGTCTCAGCTTCAGGAAGCAGCAGATGAAATAGGAGACAAAGAATAGGAGGATGTAATGCTGTTTGCTTTCTGGAAGGTGCAATCTGTCAGCTAGTGGGAACCCATATCTTTCCCACTTGACCTTTCTGGATACATTTTCTGTACTTATTTTTCGTTAATGAAACTATCATGAGAGTTCATGGGAGACTGATTAATTCTTGGAATTGCATATGTTAGTTTATGCAATTTATAGCAGCTTTCTGCAAGTAATTTGTAAGTGCTGTTGTTGAATGCCCTGTAAAAGAAATACCAGTTCAGGGGCTGGAGCGGTGGCTCAGCGGTTTCGGTGCTTGCCTGGCAAGCACAAGGACCCGGGTTCAAACCCCAGGACCACGTACACAACTGAGTGTTGGAGCAACCAAGGCCATGCGAAAAAACTAAATAAAGTTGTTTCTCTCTTTCTCTGTCTCTCTCACTGTCCCTCTCTCTCTTTAAAAAAAAAAAAAAAAAAAGAAAGAAATACCAGTTCATGCTCTCCCAAGAATATTGAGAGCCTTCCTCCAGATGTAGATTCTTTCTTGATTACACTTAATTCGGGTACTGGGACATTGCTAACAGCAGTGTCAGGGAGCATGGCATGGGGCCTCCCCTGTGTTCTGAGGTCCTCTGGCATTAATGGCATCTCCTTGTTCTATTAACTGCTGTTCTGTGGATTCTTAGCCATCTGCTTCTGCCTTAGTACTCTGATTTGAGTGTTGAATATTATGAGTACAAAGGGTAAAAAGATAGATGTTAAACATTCCCTTTCTCAGTATGCTACTTAATTTGCTTGACATATTATACCTTGTAAGTTTCTTGTGTCTCTCTATACACCCTCACTATCCCCAAAGTTGTACTACGATGTTTTGATCCTAAATCCTCATCCCTGCCATAGCTCCATGCAGTGTTTTGAATGAGCAAATTGTTTCCCCTTCCTTTCTTTTTTCCTTCCTTCCTCCTTCCCTTTTCTTCCTTCCTGTTCTTGTATGAGAGTGCACTAGAGAACTGAACTCAGGACCTTACACATGCTAGCTACACCCTCTACAACTGAGCTACATCCTCCTCCCTGAGCAAATAGTTTGTTTAATCACATTGATTCAGATCAAGGAGTCATAGCAAATGACTATATTAGGAAAATTCCAGAAGCTGTGTATTTGCTCTCCTAAACTGAGAAAGGAAGATTTGGTGACTGGTGATTTGGTTTCCTTCTAATGTCATACAAGAAACACTATTTTCATGCATGTAACATTTTCTTGTTCTATGAAATACTCTAATTTAGTTACAACATTAGATTTTTGTACTCCTCATTAAAACCAAGATTATTGGTGAATTTACTGCAAAGTGATAGAATTGATGGATACTGGAACCTAGATTTCTTGAATCTGTTAATTTTTATAGTAGCATGTCAGGGAACAAGAATCTACAAGAATTAATTAAACTCTCCATGACTAAAAACAGAAAATGTTTGCCTTAGGTGGAACTTAAACTTCAAAATATTTCATTTTAGGGGCTGGAGCGTTGGCTCGGCGGTTACAGTGCTTGCCCAGCATGTGCAAGTACATGAGTTCAAACCCCAGCACCCACGTACACAACTAAGTGTCAGAGCAACGAAAGCCATGTGAAAAACTCAATAAAAATTGATTCTCTCTGTCTCTCTCTCCTCTCTCTTTTTTAAAAAAATATTTCATTTTACTTTGTTTCTAATAGTTTTTCATGTTATATGAGAAAATTTGAAAAGCAGCAAAGGAAATTTCAATGGAAGAACGATACCTTTTTGATGATTCTGTCCTACTCATTGTTAAATTCTTTTTGTGTATGTTCTTCCCACTTTTCTGTCATATGCATGTTTTTAATTAATCAAAATTATCCTGTGTAAATTATGTATATTCTGTCTGATTCATTTATCAGTGTAGCATAAGTGGTCTCTGGTGTCTGCACACACTGTGACATAGTTTTCATTTTAGCACGTGAGGGTGTGCATATCATTTAACCTTTCCTGTTCCTTTGCATTTTCATCAACTTTTTGTTGTCAGTACAGTTAACATGACACCACAGCGAATGAAGTGAGATAATTTATTTATATAAAGTTAAACTTTCAGAGCAAATAAAAAGTATCCAAGCCTGTTGTTAAAAGAAACTTCTTTTAAAACTAACAGGTGGGGGCTGGAGCAGTGGCTCCGTGGTTATGGCGCTTGCCCAGCATGCACAAGTACATAGTTCAAACCCCAGTATCCACGTACAAAACTAAGTGTCAGAGCAGTGAAGGCCATGTGAAAAACTCAATAGAAGTTGATTCTATCTCTCTTTCTCGCTGTCCTTCTGTTTAAAAAAATAAAAAAAAAACCAAAAAACCACACAGGTGAATATAACGAGCCACATCTTTGCAGAGTATCTTTTAAACTTTGGTATTTTCCTAAATAAGCAACTCATGCAGGATGGTAGCAATGAAGACCCCATCCTGGCAGGTTATACATTCTTAAAAAGCTTCAGAATGACCATGATTCTGGATTAGATGTGTTTTTGCAATCCCTTGTTATGATAGGAACTATGAAGAAAGAAAAATGTAGGAAGTCTTTTTTTTTTCATGTATGGAATTTTATTTCTATATATACCACTTTTTTGTTAGAAGTATAAAGAGATGCAGTTGAGGGGGAAACATTATCAAAACAATAGCAATCAATGTATACAAATTTTGTTATCCAGGGGTAATGCCAGAAGATGGATGACCACCTTGGGTTTTACCTGTTGCAGTTTCCCCCAGAAGAACTCATGCGTTAAATGGGTAGCTTGTGGAGGAATGACATTGGCTTCTGGGATGGTTCCCCCATCTTCCCAATCTCCAGACTCCTATGAGTTCTTCATATACCCTCCTCCCTTCCCCATCCCCCTCGCTACACCTCCAAGCATCCTAGAGAGCTATCCCCCTATTACTCTGAGAGTCATTCAATTTGAATTTTTGTTAGGTTAGCCATCTGCCCTACTGCTTCCCCATAAATTCTAGCATCAACAGATGAGAGAAACAATTCAGCCCTTGAGTCTCTGAGCTTGGGAGACTTCACTAAGCATAATTCTATCCATCTCCATCCATTTGATTTCAAAAGCCATAATATCTTCATTTGCAGAGGAGAATCAATCCCAGTAAAATGCTGCTCCACATTTCAGACTACATATTATATAAACATGCATATTGGAATTTCATTTCAAATGATGGAACTAATAATCATGAAAATAGTGTATTTAATGCTATATTCCATAACATTTAGGTTATATAGGGTTGGAGCGGTGGCTCACTCAGCAGTTTGGGTGCTTGCCTGGCATGCAGGAGGACCCAGGTTCAGACCCCAGCAGCACATACAAAGCAAAGTGTCGGAGCAACTAAAACCAGATGAAAAACTAAATAAAGTTCATTCTCTTTCTCCCTTCCCCTCTTTAAAAAAAAAACTTTATAAAAACGTTTAAGTTCTAGTTGCAACTGTGTATGAGTATGAGAAACTGACTAGAAAGCTAATCCCATTGTTTTCAGTGTATTTTGCTATGATCCTTCACTGTGGGTGACTCTTGAAGCACAGTCATAAAGTGGGTCCTTTTTGAAGAAATCTTTCAGTAATCAGCAATTTTCCCAAGGGCCTTTCTTAATAGCTTCAATTTCAAATTCTGCTCATTTGAACTGTCTTTTTATGTTCGTCTTGCAACTTGTTCCTAATCTCCTCTTCTTTTTAACAGGTCTAACTCTGCCAAAAAGTCATTTGCCAGTGGCTTTGTCTGGTTCTTCAAAATCACTTTTTATAAAATCTTAGATGATTTGCAGAAATGTGAAGTTTCATTATGTTGATATTAACTGTCTGATATTTTTTACTATCAAAAAATAAGAAAGATGAGTATCACGGTACGTGTGAAATGTTTGGGTGTTAATTGATTTAATAAATCTTCCGTGAATCAGCAAATTTTATGTGATGAGTCCTAACCAAATCTTAACTTTGGAATTGTGGCAGATGAATGCGTGGGTGACAAGGGCCATCTGTGCCACCTGGTCCTTGTGCGCAATCTTACCTTTCAACCTGGTGTAAAGGCTTGCATTTTGCAATCAGGAAGGCACAGGTAGATGAAGACATTCTTCAAGCTATCCCTGGGGCTAGTTCTGTGAAAGCCATAGTTCTCAGCACTGGCTTTGTATAATTGCCTTAGGAGCTTTTCAGAAATGCCCATGTCTAAGCCTCACTCACATAAAGTCAGAATTTCCGAAGGTGGATCCCAGATACCAGTATTCTCTTAAATTATTCTCTGTAAAGGGAAAATAGAAGTATGCATTCCTCATTGCATGTACCCTCCATTCCTAAGAATTCTGATTAAATGTATCAGTGGTCCCTATACAACTTTGATATGGTCATAGCATAAATTATCTTGGAGAACAATGCTGATCGGCACAGAAAAGAAATAGTAGAAAAACAGGTGAATTATTCTTTTTCTACAGATTAGCATATTCAATTATTTCAATTTTACTATAATTAAATATCATAAAATTCTTCATATGATTGTAAAAATGAACAAAAACTTACATGCTTTACAATGAACATTATTGATTATACAACGATTTTAATTCAACTTTGCAAATATTCATTAGTATGTGTTATTAGTATATTTCCTATAAGGTAATGTGTCCCAAGTATACTCATGGAGCCAGGACCATTTAGAGTTTCTAGACAAGTTCTCCTAACACTTGATTGAACATTCAAATTATCTGAATATTTTATTGAAATGCAGATTATGATTTGTATAACTATAAAGAAACTCTAGAATCTTTATTTATAATAAACTTCTATGTTTTGCCAATGTCACTAAATCTTGGTCTAAAATTTGAATAGAAGACTCCAGGATACATCATACATATGTGTTATCTTTCCCAAAACACTGTACCCGGTAGCATAGCTTCTTCACTTAAAGTTGTCTCCTAGTGACCTCCCCATGATTAGAAACAGTAGGAAAATATATTTAACTACCATTTATTAAGGGCCTTCTATGGGCAGAACACTTTAAAAATCAGGCATTAAACACCTGATATTGTTTCATCATATTTAACTGGACTTGAGGGAAAGTAATTTGCCCAAGGCCACACAATTTGAATTGGCAGAACCAGGGTTTCTACTCCTACTAGTCTGATCCTAGAGCCTATAATCATAACTTCTAAGCTTGTATTCCTCTGATCCATCTACTTACTATCACCTTCTGCAACCCAAGTTTTCTCATAATTTTGCATAATGATCAACAGCAAGTGTTTGAACTTTATTGCAGGCCACAGACTCTGCACTGAACATGGCTATTTAGGCAATATTGTTACCTACTAGCCTCATTATGGAATCCAAGAAGAAAGTGAAATGTACAGTTATTATTATGCTTAGGATCTCATCCATGTCCTCAAGTTCTCTTCTACTTACAGGATTTGGACTTAAAGGAAAATGTCATTATAAGACCCATCTTTATATGGGGATGAAAAAATAGAGGAAATTGAAGACCAGTTTGGCAAGGAGGACTGAAATTGACCTCATTGTATTTCTTCTAAAGGGAAAACAGCAGCTTTATTGATCTCTGCTCTGTACTTGGCATTATGCTAGATGCTTCATGCATAGACTATTCCACTCCAACCTTATAACAGTCTACTGAATTATTATCCTCCCTGTTCTACAGATGAAGAAACTGACAGTCAGGGGTTAAAAGCATGTCTGTGGTTAACAGCTGCTAAATGATGGAAGCAATGTTCGTCTTCTTTAGTGAATCAATATGGTTAAAGGAATATGGTATTTGTTTCTATATAAACCACAGATAACAATTTGGAATACATTAGATGAATTTGAACTATATTATGCTAAAATGGATCTGTTTTCATTTTAGAACAACTGAAAACATGTTTAATCTGATGATCATTATAATAACTCTAACCTGATTGAGATTCATGAGAGTAGTTATTTATGTGGGGAAAACAAAGAAGCATTTTGCAAAAGGCACACCCAACCACCAATGTTTTTACATGTGATTTATAAAAATGAATGCTTCTTAGAAAAGATATGGAGTGTTTTATTTCTTGTATTTTAACTTTTGTAATATGCCATAACATGCTAAATGAGTCAGGTTATATTAAGTTTTTGCTGTAGTTGGTAATCGTTTCACTTTCTAATCACTTCTGCCTGAGAGTATGAATTAAACAAATGGCTTAACTACAATGAGAAGAAATGCCTTTTTTAGTTCCAAGTAGTAGTTGTGAAGATAAAGCCAGACATGTTTCACTGATATCTAAATTCCAGTTGATGACAAAACCATGAATATGTCAGAAAGTCTGCTTGACTTTCTGCTTCCACTTTAGATCAGCTTTCCCAATATCTGTGTGGTTTCAACTTTCTTGTTGATGTTCTTTCCCTGAATTTCATTTTTCTAATTTGATATTTCCATAGGAGTTTTCACTCCAATTATGGGAAAAGTTTGCAACTTTCCTAATCTTCCTGTGTGTCACCAACTAAAGATGAGCAAGTTGACCGAAGTCTTGTCCCTAACATGTATGCTGGTAAATGGTCTTATTTTCCTTCTCCTCTCTGCCTTTATTTTAATTCTGTTAATATGTTATAATTTTTATCCATCAAGTTCTCTCCTAGAAACAATCCCTGAGGGCAGCATCTCATAACAGGGGAAAAGAAACTAAAGAAAGCTTTGAAGTTTTGTATGTAACACAATGTTTAGCACATAACAGCTAGGTAGATGTTGGTGGAATTAACTATGAAATGTCTGTGAAGAATATTATTTGATTAAATGTTCTTACAAAGCTTTCTATACTGTTAGACTAGGTGGTAGGAAAAATACTATCTTCACTCTTTTTGCTCTCAGATTTATTATCATGATGGTATGATTAGGAAATCAACTCTGTAGGCTAAAACTAGCCTTTTTAAATACAATACCATCCTTTGCTTTTGGATCAGTCACTTGGATATATCCCTTTACAAGAAGTCCTCTTTTCTCAGCAGATTATTTCTGATCCGAAGTCTATTTGGATCCTTAAATATTTTGTTTTAGAGAAAAGGCTTTCCAAACAGTGGTGGCTATTCTAATATTTTACCCGGAGCTAGAATGTGCATTTCAGATTAAGTCTGATAAGACTCCAGTAGTTCAGAAATCCAGTGTACAACACTTGTTTCAAAGCATGTTATAAGTGAACGTCTCAAGTTAAATTTTGAATATTTACTTGTGTGGAACACACAGTAAAACACAAAGAGGCAGAGCTGAGATATTTTGTAATGCCTAAAAGCATCTTGGCCTCTACAGAAAACACTTCCAGGGAGAACCATAGGTAGTGTGTGAAATTGCTCCTTTTCCATCTGTGTGATAGTTGAATAATTGTTTTCTAAAGGACTGTTCACATTGCAACGGCTCTAACTGGTATTTGTTAGACTCCTTTTGTTTATACTGTAATTTTTATTTGCAAATAAATATTGGAGAACTCTTAGGCTAGAGAAGCAATCTAGCATGTGAATTGCCTGCATCTTTTATCTAGTTAGCTTCCCCAAAAGCTAAAAGAAAATCTTTTTTGTGTAATAGGAGGAAACTAGATGTTGAAGAAGAAGGACCCAAAATCAAATTAACCACCTCATATAATAGTTATTTATCCTTAGGTAATTTTTATAAACTCTTTGGTCCTCTGTTTACTTATTTTTAATTGAAGGTAATAATAGTTCACTAAGTAGCTGTGAAGATTAAAATTAGTCGCATATCCAAAAGAGCTTACCGATGCCTGGCACACTGGATAGGTGTACTTAATATGATTTCCTGTCCTATGACCAAACATTTTAGTATAATATTTGTGGTATAATATTAAAGGATATTTACTACACCTCATTGTTAAAATTAGATTTAAAAATTCTAAGTGTGCTTCCTTCAGAAGTCTCTACACATCATTTTAATTAAGCAGTCTATTTAGACATCCATAAGAGAGCAGGAATTCTGATGCATTATGGCACTTAGATTATAAATCAGGCATCAGCACACTTTATCTATAAAGGGCCAGAGAGTAAATATCTTAACTTTGTGGGTCATATAATTTTGATTATAACTATGAGTAGTTTCAGGCTATTGTAGTAGCCTGAAAGCTCCGTAGATAATTTATAGAAAAATGAATATAGCTTTGCTCCAGTAAAACTTTATTCACAATAGCAGCTGGTTGGATAAATTTGGCTCATGACCCCAGCAATTTCTCATTAGGTCATATTGCTAGAGATTATAGAATGATATGGTTTGAATCTGGAATATTCCCCCAAAAGCTCATGTGTGCATCAATGCAGAAAAGTTCAGAGGTGAAATTATTAGATTATTAGAGTTGTAATCTCAACAGTGGATTAATCCATTTGATAGATTAATAATTTGAATGGACTACTGGATGGCAGCTATAGGCAGGTGGAACATGACTGGAGGAAATAGTTTAGTAGCAGAGTGGCTTTAGGGACTCTATCTGGCCTTGGACTGTTCTTTCTGTCTCTGTCTCTTTTTCTTTCTCTGCTTCGTGGCTGCCATGTCCTCAGCAGCTTCCTTCCACCATAATGTTCTGCCTCATCTCAAGTCCAGAGCAAAGGAGTCAGCAGACCTTTGAAACTATGAGCCTAAGTTAAAGTTTTTCCCCTCTAAATTGTTCTTGTCAGGTGTTTTACTCACAGCGATGAGAAGCTGACCAACATATGATTACTGGTTAGCACATCAGATATGAACACTCTTCATACCACTGAGCTGATGAAGGGCTGTACACATGGGTGTTTTATTTTTGAGTGTGGGGGGTGAAGAGGTGTTATCAGTCAGTCTAACTTCCCATGGTGATTAGGATAACAGGAGTGTTTTAGGTGATGATTCATGACTTACTTCTTAAAAACATGTCTGCTCCAAAGCATTTCTGAGGACTCTGAATTCTACCTTAGCACTCTCTCCCTGATTACAAAAACACTCCAAACTCTAATGTTGTGCAATCCGAAGTCATTTAAGAATTAAGATGACAAACTTCTTTCTTTTGTAGTAAATCTCATGGAGAAAGCTCTGCAGTCTCAGTATAGATAACTTTTAACTAAATAAGCTGAACATATTCAGATATGCTGACAAAGTTTGGGTACAGCAAATGATTCTTCATTTCATAACAGAAATCTCCATGTTTTTTTTTTTAGTGAGTAGCTCTTCTGGGATATTTATAATAGGATATAATGGATCAAAGCCAGTTTGTAGAATCTGTCTAGAACAGATCTGTTGGCACGTCTGTACTTTCTCTTTGCATGGAATTGTCTCTTCAAGTTCATAGATGTGAAGACAACTTCTGCATATTGTAACATTAGTGTCCAAGCTAAATTATCATGGATAACATGTAACTTTGGAATGAGGGGTAGTGCTAATATGCAGGTGTTAATAAAAACGTTTGATGGTTCTACCAGTGTCCCTAATGGAAAATTCATGCAATATTATCACATTGTTGAACTGATTTTGTGATCACTTCAAACTACAGAGTTTTGTTTTCACATTCCTAATCTTTTATGTTCGTTATCAAAAGTTTTATAATTCCTGGTCTTGTATTTTAAGAGCTTCAAAAGTAGATTGCAATAATAGGTTCTTGCATCATTCTGGTTCCATATTGTTCTTTATGCCTTAGTAATGTAATTTTACTCCCTAAACCTTATTTTTTTTCAAACAGAGAAAGAGTGTGTGTGTATGTGTGAGAGAGAAAGAATTAATTTTATTTTTTTAACCAGGTTTTTGTTTTTTTTCCACTTAGTTGTGCATGTGGTACTGGGGATTGAACCCAGGTCGGTCCTTGCACATACCAGGCAAGTGCTCTACTGCTGAGCCACCTCTCCAGTCTAAGAACTTTAATTTTTGGGAGATAAATATTTTTTCTTTCTTCCTTAAAAACTAATTGTCTATCTCTTTGATCATTACAACATGGTCCATTTAATAGAAATAGTTAGTAAAACCTGTTGTTTAGGAGTCATCTGATGTGGTGAAATTATTCTCCATGAATACGAAGGACAAATAGTCCAACAAATACAGTCCTAAAGAAAAAGGAAGCAACTTGGCTTCCGTTTAATGAGTAAAGGCTAGCCCATTCAAGGTTGTTCATACAGGCTGTTCAGATATACATTCAAAAGGATTCTATCAGTTACATTAACTTTGAACTAAGATTATTAATCAGGCATGGTGCTGGGCCCTATATAAACATGTCACTAAGAGACAGTCCCAGAATTAAGCAAGCTTATTTAAACAGGGGATGAATTTTGACTATTATATCATAAACTTTATGCAGAGTAGGTATTTCATGTTTTCTTATCTTCTGAATTGATTTCTTTTCATATTATGTCATAGTCCATATTTTCCTGCACTCAGATCATAATAACTTGATTTTAATTATGCTGCCCGTCTCTCAAAATCCCTCCCAGTTCTGCACCTATTCTTCCGATACTATCCATATTTGCAAGTCCCAGCTTAAATCTTGATTTTTCCTAAGTTATTTTCTAAGGTTCAATAACAACAGCAAACCTTACTGATTTTTTTAATTGCTCTGATACAATTATTTTTAAACACCACCATAATGCATTATGTCAAAGTCTATTACAGTCCAACGCACAGAGAAGTCCTGCTTTACCAACACTTTTCCAGATTTGAATTAGTTCTTCCCCAAACAAGAGTCTGGTATGTAACAGAGACTCTACAACTCAGTAAGCCATTCCAATACCATTTCCTTTGTCTTCTGAATGTGATAAATTGTCCTCCACTTATCCTCTTCTTTTATGTATGTATGTATTTATTTTTATTTTTATTTTTTGCAGTACTAGGGATTTAGCCCAAGGCCTCATGATACAAAGCAAGTGTTCTACCACTGGGCTACAACCCCAGCCTCAATGCTCTAATCTTCAAATGGAATTTCCCATCTATATCATGTGGACCAGACTCATAAGCTTATATGAGGAACAAAATGAGTTTCCTTTTCTCAGGCTTCCCAGTTAGGACCTCCTTCAGAGATTCTTGTTGATGCCCTGTATAAGATCTTTTCAAAGAAATGCCTCCCATGGGAAATGGAGGCTTTGTGTGGGCAACTATCCAACAATAGGGGTATCTGTGTATTAAAAATGCTTTGAAAGGATACAATTTTCAAAGCGTGTAGTAGATCAGAGTGGACTGAAAATGACTCCATGTCAGTTTTACGATTGCTCCGGGAGGAAGACAGCTGGTTTTTATTTCTTTGTCATTCAACATTATTACCATGAACAATAATTAATTTGTTGTGTTTTATGTTCCTATTATAATCTATGTTGTGAGATAGAGCAGTGGTATTGGTTGTAATGTTGAGAAAGGATAAATAACATTACTGTGCTTATGAAGATTACATTATTTCCAATTATGGACATCCTGAGGAACTTTGCAAGTGACTGGACCAGGACATGGACAGTAGAAAAAGCTTAGAAGAGATAGGTTAACGCGTTTTCAGTTGTCCGGCCCCATTCCTTCAATGCAATTGCTAAAAACTAAGGCCCAAGTTTGAGGCCCTGCTGTACTCTTTTCCAGGCAGCTGTGATTGATATCTTTTAGGCAAACTCAGATCCATACTAAGTCTCTCTCCTTTGCTCCTGTTCTTTCCATGTCTGTCTGTCTCTCTGTCTCTGAAAAATTAGACCTGTTCAGAACTGTTCTTTTTTCTAGTCAAATCCAAATCATTCTAAAAGACAATAGATTGAAACACATGTTTCCAGATTCAAGTACCAGCTGGGTTTTGAAACAGAGGTTGAGAGACTCACTCAACTCTGAGATTCTACCATTCTTTGAGATTCTAGTTTATCCTGTTATTTTCCATTTTTGTTTTAAACTTAATGTTTCCAGTGTACAATAGTCACTGACAGCTGTTTAACTGTAAAACATAGTTAGGAATGTTTGCCTAGTGATTAATTTCAAGCTGCCAAATCATTATCACCAGTATTATTAGGTTTTCGGATACTATTGGAAATTTCTTTGAAATTAGAATTTTTTTTACCATTTTTAAAATAAAATACTTGACATATATTTAACACCCACCACAATATCCAAGTATTTGAGCCTTCCTTATGGTAATATCTTTCCAGGGAAGTTTTATTCGCACACATACACATACATACACATACATATATGTGTACATATAAAATATGCGTATATATGAATTATATATAATATATAATTTTTTCTGTTTTACACATACACGCACACCCCGCCTATTACCTGTGGAATTCCATGGAGTACTGACAGCGTGTTCATACTGTTCATTGCATGCCCTCTGTTTAACCTGTAGGGAAACTATCCTAGCTCTTCAGGTGATGTTTGACAAATGTTCCAATCCCTTAATCAAGTTGCCATTTGTTAAGCTAAAGGACCCTGTAACATTGAAGTTTTGTTGATCACTGCAATGTAAACATTGGTTGAGTGGGACTCATGGGCAGTAGTGCTGATAACTGCCAATATGTTTATTGTCTCCCCGAATCCTGTCAGCCACTCTTCATCAAGGTATAACATTTACTCTAATTCTTCAGATGAGGAAACCGAGTTTATGAAAAAGTTAGCCAACTGACTTAATGTAAGATAAATTCTTCCTATTTTACTTTCCTTATTTTTTAATTTTACTTACTCAGATATATTTATTTATGGTATGGATCTGTTGCTCAGTGGTTGCACCTCTCACCTGGCATGTGTTTGAACCCCATCACCACACAACATGACTGTAAGAAAAGCTTAAAAAAAAGATGAAAAAATAAAAAAAAATTGATTCACTCTGTCTCTCTCTGTCTTTGTCTCTCATGTTCTATCTTTAAAAAAAAAAATATATATATATATATTTATTAAGTCCCCATTATGTACCAGGTAAAAAAAAACAGAAGAGGTCCTTGTTTTCATGGAGCATTTTAGCGAGTGATAGGATTCAAATCCTCATCCAGGCCACCTTTCTCCTAAGATGAAATCTTTACCGTACAACACGGTCATGTAATGGCACAGGGTACATGAGGAAAGTTTCACCTTGGGTTTGGTTGACTCACTCCTTTCTATTGCTTGGTGGCAATGTCATTCTTCTCCTAGCTTAGATCCCTGACACCCTGGCCTGCAGGAAGCCCAGACAGAAATGTCCCTCCGTGAACGATATCCCATCTTTCAAGATTCACCTCTCTGGGTCTGGCAAATATTTTTTCCCCTTTCCAAAGCCCCTGCATAAAATGTTCAAACCAACTACCTAGGTGAGAAGTGGCCATTTCCACAATTTGACAGATTTCAACTTTGTCTTGGGATAAAGGACCAAATGTATCTGTGACCAGTGAGCAAAGACTCAAGGGTTCTACTTGCCTCGGGCTTCTCCTTGCCACCCCAGGCAGGGAGAATCCACACATCAGCACCTCTTAGGACACTGACCACATTTTACATAGGGAAGTTGGTTTTTAGGCTCTCTCCAGTTTTCAGAAGGGCTTTTGTGGGTTTCACTTTTCAGATAACTCTGACTCAGACCCTGTGGGGTTGGAATCCAAGTGAGTCTTCTTCACATTTACATAGGTTTCTCTGAGTAGCTTCCTCTTTTGCTTTCTGACCACTTTCAGATAAATGGAAATTAAAGGAGTTGGTTTCACTCCACTGCCACTGCACCATAACTGTCAACGTGCCAAGTTCCCATGGTGTTCAAAGGATTAAAGGAAGTGGATCCTGCAGTAGAGAGAAATATAAGGAATGCAGAGGCAAAGGGAAAGAAAAAAGGGGGAAACAGAATGAGATTTGAACATGAAAGTCTCTTCTTTCTCTCCTGAGCTGGATTCGCAATGCTGATGGCCTGGTGCCTGCCGCCTTCAGTACCTTGTGAAGGTCTCTGGTTGGGTAAGAAGCTTGACTGTAACAGGAGACATCAAACATCCAGGAAGCCTTTTGATCTTTCCCAGGAGCCAACTAGCTGGGGCCTATGCTTCTGTTCTTCTTTTCACCACATTTTGCTCAAGGGGTCTGGTTTGCTTCAGATACTCAGTTATACATTTCACAAAGGAAAAATGACCAGTAATTTTAACAGGTGAATGCAAAGACAATTTATCCTGTCTTCCAATAGGAGAGACCCATGAAGGTATATTTAATGCATAAGTGTACGTCTAGCTTTTCCTAAATTCTGTCCTGTTCTCAGGATACTTGGTTTTGAATTTGTGAAACTCAGCAGACTCAACCTCAGGGAGCAAACACAGACCCACTGGAGGGTAATTGTGGTTGAATTCTTAATGATTTAACGGATGCCTGCCAAACAGTACATTCACATTACAGTGACCAACAATTCCTCACTCACTGAATTAAAACGATATATTCCATTTTGGTTTTATGTGAACACTTTGCATTATCCAACATGGATCATTACTCTCTGCTTTCAGATGCCTTTTTTTTCCCTTCTTCTAAGTCTCTGCTCAGGTTCCCTCATCCTCTGCCTATCTCTGAAATGCTATTATTTCCCAGTTCCCTCCAAACCCTTCCTAATCTCCTCACTCCTTCCTCCTTTTCCGTTGATTTCCTTACTCCCGTAACACATGAGTTACAACCAAGATTTGGGTTTGTGAAGCCATTTCTCATGTGAGAGTGGCTGTTGACTCTTATGAATCACAGCTTAATCCCTTCTACCACAGACGCGTACCTTAGTTTTGGTCAATAACTAAATAATTAATTTTTGACCCTGATTACAGCCTCAGATGAATGTCTCATTTTAATTCTAAAAGTTCTAAGCCAAATGACTTTGGAATATCCACCACGTTGCTGAGGGCCAATTTATTCATCTGTTTAACATTAAAATAACACTAATGACTATTTTAAAAGGCTAGAAGATTGAGATACATATATAAAATTTTCTGTTGGCGCTAAGAAGCAGAAACTAAACTTCTACAGACTGAAACAAGAGTGATTTTCTATCAAAATTCTATAAGACTTCACAAAATTTAAGAAAAAGAATGCCAAAACCAGGAAAGATCCATAACTACAGAAAGCTAAATGTGAGGACATCATAATAGTAGGATTCATATTCTTCTAATATTTGCTTGCCTCTGATTTGTGTTCAATTTTTAGTCTTTATGGCACCAACAGGTCCCATAAACCCAGTTAGTCACACCAAAACTTACTTGAGCATTAACTAATTGCTCTAGCTTTGTTCCGATTGCCCTAGCTTGGGTCATGGGTCTAGCATTTGATATTCCAGTGGTTGATAAGAGCAAAGAAGGCTTCAGTTATTTCACTTGGGTCACATGCCCATCCCATGTGGTAGAAAGCATGAACAGAGAAAAAAATGAAGCAACTGTAGCCAAGAATTTATTTGCCCAACGTGCACCACATTTTTCCTAAACAACAATAACAAAAAAATTCCAAGAGTTCCTGTCTGTAAAATAATTCAAATATCACACATACATTCATCATCTTCCAAGTGGTAGGTAACTGAAATTCATATCCAACTACTACAATTGGTACTAGGTTTAGGGTTTAGGGTTTCTTTGTGGTGTAAATCCCTTTTAATTATATGTGAGTTTGACACTCATTATCTTGCAATATATGATCAAATATATAAATATAAATATATAAATACTCCAAGGATACCTGTTATACAATGGTTAGAAAAGAGGAAAACCTCAGTGAAAATTTCAAAGTAGGAAAGTGGAGCATAAAAACCCCACGTCTATCACTCTTTGAAGGAAATATTATATATAAGTGAACAGGGATGGTAAGGAGCAGATGGCTGAATTGAGCCCTTCCACTGGTATAATCTCCTCAACTTCCCTCGCTTCCTCCATTTGCCCTTCTTGTTACTTCTGAGCATTCTCCCTGGCTACACCTGACATAAACTGTACATCCCTAGCTACCATTCTCTAATGTGGTCAGAGGGAGATAACAATTGTCTTAGAATTGAATCTTTTTTTTCTTAAGAGAGAAGGACAGTGAAGAGACAGAGACAGAATCAATTTTTATTGAGTTTTTCACATGGCTTTCATTGCTCCGACACTTAGTTGTGTACATGGGTGCTGGGGTTCGAACCTGTGTACTTGCGCATGCCGGGCAAGCACCGTAACCGCCAAGCCACTGCTCCAGCCCCAGAATTTAAATCTTAACAGGTGTATTTGAGACATTGTATTTCTTTGATAATTCAACTACTAAAAACCCAAGTTGGCCACCAATCTGAGTTTTATTTGTGCAGATCTCCTTTCCTTAGAAATTAACCCCAAAGTTCCTATTCAGTCATAACCTTTAAATCTGACCCCTGATCATGCCAATCTGTGTGTTAATAGTTTGTAGGTTGTGCCCATTTCTCTGAGACTTATTTTAAAGGTTTCAGCCTGTTCCCTGCCTCAGAATTGTAGATTTGGTACTAAGAAAGGGTTAGCAATGGCCCTGGCCCCAGCAAGAATCCTTTAGAGCTAAGTGTTTCAGTTGCAGGAACTGTAATTTCTTACTGAAATTTTTACTGTAATGTTCCAAGGAGAGATAATAAGGACTTGGGATAGAGCCTTTCCCATTTATCCAGATGTGGCCATGCCCCAGATATTTATCATATCCTTTGCTTGGCCTCTATGGCACGTGTTCTAAGCCCTTCCAACCACCACCCCTTGGGATTGTGCCATTTCTCATCTTCTCAGAATGTTCTTCTTATTCCAGTTCCTCATAATTTCAAATTCAATGCAAAGCACTTTTTAAATAAAACTTTTATACCACTCGTCCCAAAATGGAATTTTGCTGCACTTCAACAACCAAAAACAAATTTAGCACTGTATTCTATTTTATGCATCATTTGTTCCAGTGTGTGAGTTATACCACTTCAAAGCAACTCAAAATAAGGAACATTTATGCAATGCATTTTATTTTCTACAGCACCTAATTAAGCTATTAATTCACGCAACCCATTAGTTATCTATCTATAATCAGTCATCATCTACATACTCTCTACCATGATAGAGCCTTCTGATAGAAATACTAAAATCACAGGTTCAAAAGGCTTACATTTTAGAAGATAGGACAGATAACAAATTGAGCAAATATTCCAAACATAATGTACAAAAATAGCTGTACACAGGGTATGAAGATTAAGAGAATCCTAAGAAGTCTACTCCAATAACCAACCACAGTTCTAAGAAGGCTTGAGGTGAGGATGTGAGAGCTAATAGGAATTGGTGCAGTGAAAAAGAGAGTACAACTGATACACAGAAAAATCAAACATGGTGCATTTAAGGATCTGCATGGAATTCTGTAGAACTGGAATAATTATTCTCTTCTATTTTTTTCTACCTAGAAGTATTTGAGGACTAGAATATATCTCCTGTACCGCTTCATACAATGACTCATGCAGCGGAGATTGATCCAGAGAGGTGGAGGAGTCTATGTACTTTTCCAGGAAATATATAAAACCATCACGACTCTGACTAGAAAAGTCTCCAATGGGATTCTAATACTTGGTTCCAGAAAATAGGATTTTTTACTTCTACCTGAGAATCTCTAAGCTGAATGGCTGGAATAGTGTGGAAAGGGGTTGGATTGGGATCAGAGCACAATATTCATGTCTTATATTCTACTTACACAGAAGTGAAATGCAGTAGTCCAGGTAACTGACACATACCTGTAAGCTGAAAAACCATGATAGATATGGGCATAGGGTGCTAAGGGTTACAGAAGTAGAATTAGGTAAGGATTCCTAGAGTAAATCATATAAAGAATGAGTTTAACAAAGGATGCTATATAGTTTCCATTGTCAATGAAGGTAAAGAATTTGAATTATAGATGATATATTTTCTTATATGTTCTTAGCTACATCAGAAACCTGGATGATGGTACTGGGTCACTGGAACATATTCTGGCAAATTAAGCTCAGAATACCTTTGTCAAAAGCTACAAAGCCATCAATACAACTGTTGTCTTTATCTGAGGATGAGGTAAAAGAAGGCTGCAGTCTGTTTCAGCACAGTGACACTGAGCATCTGGAAACATGAGTTGGGTAAAAATTCACCTTCACCTAGTTCAGTTTTCTGGAGAATTGGCACTAAGATATGAATGATAGTTAATTGGAAGAGGGAATTGTGTGTCGGGGGACGAATAAGAAATTATAAAGGACATGATGATTCAGATCTGTCTGCTCCCCAAAGTCAAAGGTCCTGGGTCTTTTTGGAAGCCCATCATAACAAGCAGAAACAGCTCAATTAGTTTCATAATCCATAGTATTGATTTCAACATGATGTTGCTTCAGTTCTCTGGCAGCATGTGAAAATCTAGAATCTCTTATGTTATTTACACTTCAGTCCTTGGTAGGCTTGTTTTGTGTTGACATTCTTAAAGCATACTATTTATATAACATTTAGGATGCATGACTTTAGCGTCTATGTGGGAGATACCTGCCCTCCCTAAGAGAGTCTAATATACTTCCTCCCAGGCTGGTGTTGACATTCCAGGTTAATGTTCATTCCTTAGTTTAGCTCATGCACACCCCACCCCCACTTTTTGTTGTTGTTTTCAATTCCGATGTCTCCATTTTTTAAGAAGGTAATTTATAATTTAAATGCAAAATTACTTTTAATACTTAATAGATAACATTTATTACAGAAACTAATATTCTCTAAATAAAAATAAATATATATACCTCATCAGTTAGAAATGCTTGTCATGTGTGTTTGTATCCATATGTGTATGATATCTGTGTAGGAGGGAGTCAAGGAAAACATGTTCCAAAATGACCACTGATAGTATTATGTTATCTGGTTTCCTCTCAGTTTTGAGCCCAGTAAAGTAATACAATGAATATTTCAGACTATAGAGTACGACAAAGATTTAAATCCTAGTGTTGCCTTTCAAAATCTGGGTAACTTTGGGAATATCACCAAACTTTCTTTGAACTTAGTTTATTAATTTTTAAACTGAGAATAATTAAAGTACCCTCCTCACAGGACTGCAATGAGGATTAAGAAAATTAATGAATATAAAACACAGCTCAGGGCCAAGCACATGGTAATACCTTAAGGAATTTTAGTTCATTGATTATAAAACACACAATTTCCCCTGTTTTTTTTTTAACATCTCTGTAGTGAGGATATGTCTTAAAATTCATGGAATCTTACAATTTTTTAGTTATTGAAGCAACATATTTAAATGTTATTAATAATTCAAGCTTGGCATGTTGTTTAAACGTGTTAGAAATCAACAGGGGAATCAGACACCAATGCTCCTAGTGGGAATAATTTATAGAGAAAGGGAAATATGTGAAATTTGCAAATTAAGATGGAATTAATGCCTGTTCTCTCCATTCTGAGTTTGCTGATTTATTCATTCCACAAGCATTTCTTTTGCTGAATGGAATAGCCATGTGCTTGACTCTGTGTAGATCAAAGATCTAAACAATGAGCAAAACAGGATCTGTTTATTCAAATATCAGAGTTCCTAGAATTCAGCAGAGCTACCTTAGCACAGCGGTGGACAGAAGCCTGCAAGCAGACAGTTTACATAGAAGAAAGACCTAACCATAGGGAAGAAAGGAACCAGGTGAGATGAGATTTCTAGTCTCAGTCTCAGCTGACTGGCAGAGAGTGCCAGATATGACATGAGAGTAAGTATGTCCTTAGAAAAGGGAACACAGGAAAAGGGGCTTTCTGACACATAAAATTATACAACATTTAATTTCAACAATGTATGTGGGGAAGTAGTGAAGAATTTAAGCTAGGTGTTTAGAAAGGTGAGTTTCTGAAGGACCTAATGCAATTATGCTAACAGACTTAGACTTAAGCGTGAGCTAAGTTTAAATACTCTGAAGGGGTTTAAAATGGTGGAGTAGTATAATCACAATTTTATTACCAAAATATTGTTCACAATGAATTAAAGTGATAATGGTATTGAGGATGTAGAATGTGTGGATTTGAAAGATTACAAAGGGAAGGAAATCCATAGAATTTGGTGATTCATTAGAGGACAATTATGGATAAGAGTTCAGTTTGAATTATTACACCTCAAGTCAAACGATTAACAATTATAAAGATCTTAAAAGCAGGTGCCAACATTTCTACATCATTTTCATGGCTCAGTGTGCCTAAAACAGTGCTGGGTCCACCATAAACATATGGCAAACAGCTATTGTTGGCTGAGCATCCATTCCTCTGAAGTTCTTAGCCTTTTTCAAAGGCAGATGACCATAATAAATTAATGTGGTATTATCAAGAGGAAAAACATTTTCCTGAGTCAACATTCTAGAAATTTCCAATTGGTAGAGTGTTTTTTCTCATTGTCCTTTTCCATAACAATATGGTGACTCGGAATATAACATGACACCAAGAAATAGAAAAATAAAAAGGAATTGCTTCAAAGACCTTTTTTATCTTACTTTATTCTTAACAGCATTTCTCTGGTCTAATTCTTTTATGGTTCCAGGGAGAATTACATTTCAAATTCCATAATTGCACAGGAGAATTGGAGTCTTGTAAAAATTTAGAGTACTCTGTTCAAAGGCAATTTTTATTATCAAGTGAACCTGCGCTATGATGCAGCCCAGGAAATTGTTTAGAGCATCATTAAAAGAACCCTTTTAATATGACTGCTTTCTCTCGGAAAAATGTAGCACACACTTATTTAATATTACCTTATTACTGCAATCGACTATATATTTGTTGAAAGTCTTATAGTATGGTATTTAGGGTATTGAACCGGCACAAAATATACATGAACTTTATCAATTTTCATTTTCCCTTTACAAACTGAGAACGATATTAAATGACATTTTATGACATTTGATAGGTATTTAAAATTTGTTACTGCGGCTGTTCAGTGAACCATAAAGTACAAGTGTAACAGTATGGCTATGTTTTCATTATGAGAAATGCAAGCAAGAAGTACTTAAATCAGCATCTTGCAATATGTGCCCATTTTCCATCAATGTCTTGCTCCTGATCCTCTGCCAAGTTCATTATCTCCTCTGTGCCTAAATTTATCCCTATGAAAAATTAGGAGAAAAAAAAGAATAAATTAAGACTTGCCTCTAAAATGATCTGAAACTCAAATATAGAAAACCTATACAAGTTTAAAGGACAAATTTATTCACTACTGCCCTCATTTGTTTGAACAGAGTACAATGTTCTGTGCAAGTGGAGCTGAGAGACTGATGCATTATTCCTTTTCACATCTTCCATCCATAAAGATGGCTCTTTTATTTGCAGCTGAAGCTATTATATGCAGAGCCTATGGCTGTTTGGCACTTTTAATGATGGAAATTTTAAAAGAGAAACAGCAAGTAAAATGTGAAAATATCCTCTGGGACATTATTTTATTACTACATGTCCCTTATCATTTAGCAAACTAGATGCAATATGAAAAATTCACTCTGTTTGGTGTCTGGTTGGCAAAGAATCAAGTAGCAGGTACTAAGAAAAAAAACAATACTTAGCTAACCGAAGCTGTGAGTACATGAGTGTGTCATCAAGTCAAGTTGGAAAGGTTAATAACACAAGTCTGTAGCTTGAAAAAAGAACCGCATCATGGAAGGAGAATGTGCTTTGAAAGCTGGCACACTTTGATTTTATCATTTCTGAGCTTTCTCTTCTCCAATGAAAAGAAATCATTGTAAACTCTTACAAAGTTTTAAGCATTAAATGAGATACTTAGAGCACTGATCAAGATGTCTTCCATCTTTATACTTGTTTTTAATTATGGGAGCTATTAATAATGCAAAAGTTACCTAATTACTGTGAAAATTGCATGCCTGGTTCTTTCCTGAGGTGTCTTGAATCAGTGCAGCAGGTCCTTAGCTGATGCCTCTTTCAGGCAGATATTGTTGAGTTGCTTTAGCATGGATAGGACCTGTGCATTATAACTGCTGTGTAAAGGAGTCACAGACACAGCCCATCAAAATTGCCATACTGAGTCTAAACTATTCAGTCCTGGTGCTGGCAGACTCTGGTACTTATCAGTAACTGCTGAACTGACTAGTGTTGAGCTGAAGACATTGATCAGAAAGGAAATCTGATGCACCAGAGAAAGGAAAGTCATCAAGGTTAGTTAGTAGATGAAATAAATAAGTTTATAGTAAATTACCCAGTTGAAAAGATCATAGATAATTAAATAGGGAAGGGGCCAGGAAGACAGCAGAAGTGAACCAGCAATTATTTTGCTGAATGTTCAAACTTATCATACCTTCTTGCTCTCCATAAGTCATTTGTTCACCTTTTAGTACAAGCAGGGTAGACTTCCCCAAGTTTCCTTCTCATAGATTCATCTTACACGTTTTGGTTTGGCGTTTATGTTGCTGACATTATGTAGCTGTTTGCAATCACACTGTGACTGGTTTCACTACTTCCTTTGTTGATTTCATGTACTGTACATCTTATGTTCTGTTTCAGAGGTTTATCAAAGATATATTCTCTTCTACATGGAGACATCTGTATTTTATACTGAAATCAAAAGATACACATTTTTAAATGTAAAGATAAAGCTTCTAAAATATTGAATCATTTGCCTGCATAGTGCGTTAAGCTTTGTGATTCCTGAATTAAAGCATCATTAACATAAACACTGTAAGCCTAAAGGTAAGCATAGAGCTCTCCTCAATCCCATCCCGCTTCACTAGTTCTGAAGGCGCCCAGGGCCCACTGTGCTTTCTTTCCCATCCTTTATTGTGGCAAGGTTATATAGTTTTCTGAGAAATCAAAGTCAGCTAGTGAGCAACAGTGGTAGACCTTTACCAAAGGCAGCCTTCATCTGTGCAAATCTCTGAATGTTGATGGATCTAAATTCAATTTAAAAACCTCTCACCGTAGCTTGGTGATGATCCTCAGTCTCTACTGAGGTGTGTCTCTTCCTTGGGGAAGGTATCACTATTCTTTTTGGGTCAGGTCTGACATGGTGCTCTTGGGCATTGTTTTAATTTGGATGTGAGGTGTCCCCCAAAAGCTCATGTGTGAGACCATGTGAGAAGGCTTGAGGTAAAACGATTGGGTTTTGAGAGCCTTAACTCAATCAGGGAATTCATCCCCTGATGGAGATTAAATGGGTGGCAACTGGAGGTAGATAGCGTGTGGCTGGAGGAGGCGGGTCAGGGGTGTGTGTCTTTGGGGTGTATATTTTGTATCTGTGAGTGCAGTTTCTCTCTGCTTCCTGGTATGTCCTGGACTTCCATCCTCTACCATAATGTTCTGCCTCACCCTAATCCCTGAAGAATGGAACTGGCCTCCTATGGACTGAGACCTCTGAATCCATGAGCCCCAAATAAATGTTTGCTTCTCTAAAGTTGTTCTTGTCCATTCATAGCAATGAAATGCTGGCTGAAACAGTCCTTTTCCCAAAGCTTCATTGATGGCTTTACAAAGCCTGTCTGCTTGAGTTTAGAGCTTAGAAGCCACCACAGTGTCACAGATTTTTACTTATGCGCACCTTTGGTGTTTTTCCACTTTGTTTTACTCCTCTAGGAAAGATTTTTTTTTCAAAAAAAAATTAGCAAAACCTATAAATAGGAAAAATACAAAAATTGGAATAAACACAATAGGAAAATATTTAAAAATTAATGAGCTATATAGGTTTATTCTCTTTTTGTTTTTTTGAGAGGGACACTGAGAGAGAGAGAAAGAGAGAATCCACTTTAGTTTTTCATGTGACTTTCATTGCTCTGACACTTCATTGTGCACATGGTGCTGAGGTTCGAACCCACATCCTTGTGCATGCCAGGCAAATGCTGTAATCACTGCACCACCGCTCCAGCTCTGAACTGTGTGTTCAGAATGCCTGTTTTTCATTTTCTTGTTCTAAGTATTTTTTAAAAAGATATTATACCTTACTGTTTTCTTCCCACAGGTTTTTACATATTCAAGAATTCTGGGTACTATCAGATTTTTAAAAAAATAATATAGCCCTAATGGTCATATATCTATAATTCAAAAAAAAACCTTTTTAGCTTTTTATTTTTTTAGCCATTTAGATTTGCTTAATTGTATTACAAAAATATATTGCAGGAGAGTTCAAAAAGAACAAAATAGAAGAGAAAATTAATCATTTTCATTACAAAATTCAAGAACCAACGTTTCTTATATTTGTATATATTTTCAAGGCATTTTAGGTATGTGACATATTATAATTCAGGCATTTCATTGTGTTTTTATCCATTGTTGTAACATAGTTGAATACTCAAAGTTTGGCCTCATGTTAAGACAGCAATTTGTAATAAAATCCTCCGTGGTATTTAGGGAGACATTCTTTATATACCTTATAATTATTAGGAAAAATACTTTCCAGAGATGTCCATTTCCCCTCCTGCCACAGAGTGCTGGAGGTTGGGTAAGGAATAATGGGTAGGCACGGGTAGTTGGACCCTGCAATGCTGGATGCTCTGGTTGGCAGCCTGTAAGAAAGTCACTGATGACTTTTTCTTCTGTCCCCTTGTGATCATACTGCCAGGTATTCCTCTCTCATACTCTACTGTAAGAGGCTGTGTGGCAACAGACATGCAATGGCTGATGGTGTATTCCTTTCAAGATTAAGTTAAAGAGACTGCACTTTCTTCTCTCCCCTCTCTCTGGGCGTTCTCTGTGGGAAGCCAGCTAGCATACCAAAAGAGGTTCACCTGGAAAGGAACTGGGGCCCCTCTCTGAGAGCTATGAGTGTGCAGTGGTCTTGGATGTAGATCCTTCATTCCCTTTCCATGCCTGCAGCCTCATCTGACATCTGCACGACAACTTCATGACAGACCTTGAACCAGGACCTCTTAGGTCCTGGTTAGGACTCCTCAGGATTCCCAGCCTCAATTGTATGCGATAATTTGTCATGTTTAGCACTAACTTTTTTTTTCCTTTTCCAAACCAGGGATTGAACCTAGGGTGCTCAGACACATCTCAGACACATCCCCAAATCTTTTAAAAATTTTTTTTAATTTGTGACAGGAGCTAAGTTGCTTAGGTCCTAAGGTTGCTGAGGCTGGCTTTGAACTTGCAATCCTTCTGCATCAGCCTCCCAAGCAATAGGAAAGCTATTAACGTTTGAAGTAAGTTTTTATGCACTAATAAATAATGAATACAGAGTATGAAGAAGTGATGGATTCTTGCCTGTACTCAGAATACCAGAGATTAGAGAATACATAACAGCCCCTCTAAAACAAGGCTTTGTTAAATCTTAGCTGGGAGAATAAGATTCAGTTAATCAATGAACCTTAGGAAAAGGAGTGAAAGTTTGGAGGGTTGGGAACAGGTCCATTAGGAGAGACCTGTGGTCTAAGGGAAATCTCCAAGCATAACCACCTACCTGGCTTCTTGTAGGTTTACAGTATGCATTTGGACAGATGAGCTTGACCATTCAAATGAAGGCAGGCAGAGAGCCAGGATGTAGACTGAATACTGTTTGCAGAAGTCAGGAGTCTCTTCCAGAGTGATAATTGCCCTTTTCTTCTGCTGAATTTTCCTGTTACTATCTCATTATGTTTATGATCTGTATATCATGCTGCCTTGAAAAATGTTTCATTGGTCAGAAATAGGCAATTCCCAATTTTAAATGCTCTCATGGTATGTTCAACGATACCCTGTTATTTCCTAGACATTATACTTCTTTATAGACAAACAGATTCTCTTTTAATTAATGACTGGATAATTTAGGCTGTAATATCTGCTTCATATCTGTAGTTCTATGAGTGAGTACACAGGATGCTCTAAGTAGAAGGCATAAAACTACAAGCAATTAGATGGTGATAATCTGTAAACACCCTACAGAATTGTCTTAAAGGTAGAGTTAAACTGAGAAATACTTACTACATACATGTTGAAGGTATCGTGAAGGAATGGTCCAAGGTGCACATGAGTCTGTGTGTGTTGGGGGTGAGTCGATGACAGAGGTAAGAGCCACAAGGACAAGTTTCAAGAAATTAATGCATAGGTATACATAGAAATTCTGGCCATGTGGCTATGTGTTAAAAACAGTGCTCCAAAAAGATCTTTGGAAAACCCTATGTAACCATGTTATGATTCCCCTTAAAATCCTTCAATAGCTCCCCAACACTTAAGATATGTATCCCTAGCCTGAACAAATTCTGTGGCTTTTTGAGGAATCTGTGCACACACAGCAAACTCTATTATGATAGAATGACGTGTTATCCTCCCCATTAACAAATTTGTTCCCTTCTTTGAGGTTCTTGGTTCATATAAAAGAACAAAACCTCAGCAGTCTTCAATAGGCAGAGGCTAACACTGTAAACCTTAGAGCTGCTTTTTAAGGGGAAGTACTAGAGGAAAATTTATTAAGACAAACAGATGAAAGAACTGAGCAAATACAGAACTTGAAGGCCTCCCAGTACTTTGCAAGCTCCATCAAAGAGAATGGAAATTAATATTAATGGTAGTAATTAAGAGCTGAGGCCATGCAGCATGGGAAGAGCAGAGGGGCCAGGAGGAAAAGGAACAGGGGAGAGAGAGGAACTGTTGGATCCTGTATAGACAAGTAGGAGCAGGTGAATCTGTTTTTGGCAACGTATTGGCTAGGATACTATTGAATACAGTGAAAATTTAATTCAGATTTGTTTTAACATAGAGGAGGCAAAGCTACCATAAAAGGAGGACCCCATGGCAGGTGGGCCTCAAGGCTATATTTATTCTGTGGCTCGGAGTTTTCAGTAGAAACCACATTCCTTTCCATGTTTTCAAACTTGCCTCCCAGGATGCCAGATTCACTCTACAGTTCAACTCCCCCATGAGGGTCACAGAACACAGCCAGCATTAACCCCCTTAACTGCTATGTTCTTGACCATATAAATGGAAAGAAATTGTGCTCTTTCCTTCTCGAAGCCCTCTCACAAAAGCAAGGAGTCTTATTGCTCTCAAAACACCTCAGAAAAGCATCTTTCTAGAAAATCAGTTGATCAAACAGGACTCTCATTGTCTTCCCTGAACCAATAAGTACGGCAAAGTGGTGGTGGGATTTTGGTAATCAGCTGAAGCTAAATTCACACACCTACCCTTAGATCTTAGTTTCTCACATAATATCTTTATGTAAATGTTGAAATGAAAACTGGAAAGGTCTCCAAGAACAGAAAATAAAAACCAACTGTTGATATTGGAGGAACAGTTACCACCCATAATACTGTATCATTCTGTGGAAGTACTGTGTGCTTGTCTAATAGACCAAGAGTGAAAAGCATATAAACAAATAGTGTAAGCTATAAAATTCTTCCCACATCTACCAGTATTAAGGACATTGTAGAAAAAAAGTATGCATATACATGTATATGTATCTCTCCCTGAACAGAGATTAAATAACATTTGCCAGATTGAAAGATATTTATGATCACAAAATGTCAAGAATCATTGCAATTTAGGTAAAGTGCCTAGACAACTTTCTTTTCTAGTGTTTCTCTGATTTGCAGGTACAACACTAACACAGAACAGTACAAACCCTTCCCTTTTGTCATCCTGGGCCACATGTCCCTTTTCCCTTTTCTTCCAAGTAAACCCTCACTCTTCAAGACTTACTTCACATACAGCCTCTGCAATGGAACCTTTTGTATTATTCTCTCATTGTGAACAGAGTTGATCATCTCTTTGTACTATGTCCCCTAAAAATAGGTAAATAATTTACTACATTGGTGCTGTTTGCATGTCCCACTCCCTAACAGGACTGAGCGATTTATATCCATAGTTTGTGCTTTCCTTGTTCATCTTTAGCTTTGCTGACTTGTTAAACCCTTGTTCAGTGACCACACAACCACTGATGGATCAAGTGTTGTATTAGCAAAGTGAAAATAGAGAATGTGTGGGAGCTTTGTATGGTGTACATTATTACTATTATCTAATTCAGAAAGGCTTTTCTCAATCTATAGTTAGGACCTAGGAACCAACAGGGCAGTGTGGTTAAAGTAGATCTTTGGATAAATTATCTGATATATTTTAATCTGATATATTTTAATCTGATTATTCATCCATTATTCCTCTAAGTCAAGATAATAAATGTGAATCTTCCAAGTTGGCTTTTATTGAGTGCTTTCTGGATGCCTGGCAATATGGTAAGTGCTCTACAGACATTATTATTTTTGATATTTACAAAAACTTCAGGAGATGTACTCTATTATTGTTATTTCCATTTTACAGATGAGAATGTTTACTTTTACAGAGAAGATATAATTTGCCATGTCATGTTATCTCTAGGGTTTAAATTCTGTCCTCTCCATTTACAATTAAAGTCCTTGAGATCAGCTAGCATGTGTGTTTTTAAGGATCTCTGCTAGATATTTTATTATAAAATATTTTAATAGCCATATAAAGACAACTGAAATGAGATCCGTGTCTCTCACCCTGCACAAAAACCAAATTGAAATGGATCAAACAATTAGGAATTAAACCAGTAATTATAGAATTTCTAGAAGAAAAAATAGCATCAACACTCCACCACATCAGTGTAGGTACTTCCTTCCTTAGCAAGACTCCCATAGCAAAAGAATTAAAGCCAAGAATCAATGAGTGGAATACCACTCATTGATTAGCTTCTGCATAGCTAAACAATTAGTCAAGAGTGTCAAGAGAGAACCTACAGAATGGGAGAAAATCATCACCTGCTATGCCTTTGACAGGGGACTAATATCCAGAATATACAAAGAACTCAAAAAACCAAACACTAAAAAACATAAATAATCTAATCAATAAATGGGTTAGGGAATCAAACAACAACTTCTCAACAGAGGAAGTCCAAAAAAGCCAATAAATACATGAGAAAATGTTCTATATCACTAGCAATCAAAGAAATACAAATCAAAACTTCACTGAGATTTCACCTCACTCTAGTCAGAGTGGCAAAAATGAAGAACATGAATAATAACAGAATCTGCAGGGGTTGTGAGGAGAAAGAACCACTAACACAATGTTGGTAGGACTACACACTTCTCCAGCCACTCTGGAAAGCAGTGTGGAGACTCCTCAAAAAAGTATGACTGGAACCACCTTACGACCCAGCTATCCCACTCCTGGGTATTTTCCCAAAAGAACTAGAATCGGCATACTACAGTGCCACAGCTACATCAATGTTTATAGCAGCTCAATTTATAATAGCTAAACTATGAAACCAACCCAGATGCCCCTTGCTGGATGAATGGATTAAAAACTGTGGTACATATATACAACAGAGTTCTTCTCTGCTATTAGAATAATAGCATGGCATTTGCAGCTAAATGGATGGAAATGGAAAAAAAATATGCTGAGTGAAATATCCCAAACCCATAGACTTAAGGGCTGAATGTTTTCTTTCGTATGTGGAAGCTAGAATAAAAACTAAGACAGGATGAAAGTTAGATAAGTTTAAGTAATAAACTCACCATAGTTGAAAATTCACATAAGTTGGGGGAACCATAATTATGAAGGTAGGCATTGAAAAGAGAGAGGGATAAGGGGGTTACCAGCACAACTGGGAATACTCAACTCCCAATGGAAGCCTAACTATACACAGGCAGGCAGAGAAACTCTGAAATTTCAAAAACTAATATACAAAAATATGCTCATTTCTATCTATATATAGCACAGGAGTTTTACAAAGGAGACATGAGATCGGGGAATAGATGAAGTGGGGGGAGATCCTGGACTAGGATTGGCCTTAACTTACTATGTCAATATCCATGTATACATGGATATATAACAACAGTTCCTTCCAATATGTAAGACTATATCAAATGAATTTAAAAAATAGATAATCTTTTTTAACTCTTGCATAATCCTACAAGGAAGAAATCATCATTTTTGCTTTAAATGTAGGGAAACTGAGTTTCAAAGAAGGTAATGAAATTTGCCAAAAGAGCATAATCTGTATATGTTAGAACCACTTTTTACTGTTTACTTAAAACTCTTAAATTACATTCCTTTTTCAATAAAAAAAATCTGGAAAATGAAGTGCTACCCACATCCAAAGAATTACGTGTGTGTGTGTGTGTGTGTTTCGGTCTGTCTGTCTGAAATGCTGAGGTCATTAGTAGCAAATGTCTCTTATAGGGATCTACAGTACTGTCGAGATGGCAAAGATGGCAAATCAAATAAGACAAAATTGAGATTAGATATGGTATTTGATGACATCTCAGAAAATAATGTGAAATGTTAAGGACCAATTAAAAATTTAAGTAGCAATTAAATATAAGACAAAAGGGATCTCTGGATAGAAAGTGAATTTTTTTAATTGGATGAGTAATTATTGACATAGACACTTGGTGAAGAGAATCTTGCTCAAGATTCACTTACTCCCACGGAAGAAATTATTCTGTTGAGTATAGCTTCACTGTAATATAACACAAAATTGCAGGTTCTTTTTAGATCAATACCACTAGACTATAAGTTATTTGAGGGAAGATAAGGATGATACCTTGCTCTGTGTGTGTGTGTGTGTTTGCCAGAACTAAACACAATTTATTATACTTGAAGTTATTCATTAAAATCTATTGCATAAGTCTACCACTACTAACCAGCCAGGAGGGACATGTATGGCCAGAGGGATTGTCATAAAAGAAGGAAGGTTTGAAGTGTGGTTTTTGTTAGCTTAAGATGAAGTAGGAAATCTTTCTAGGTGAATGAAATGGTGTGAGCCACTTTATGAAATCAGAAGAAAATCTCAGGTGGTGATGTCTACTCCCAGCATCCTCTTGGTTTACTAATACTAATTGGTCATTCATATCTGGGAATGTCCCTGAAGTGAGGGTATAGGGACTGTCAAAACTGAAAAGGATGTATGTTATATTCTACAGGGTATCATTCCACCTCCAGGGTTGCCATAAAGTATCCTGGAAAGTCCCCAGTAAGACTGAAGACTTGTGCTCTTTATGCTGATTTTAACTATATTTTATACTAGGCAAGTCATTTAACTTCTCTGAATTTCGAATTAGAAAATAATAAAATAGATAATATTATAATCATGTATACAAATAATGTTTACATGGTGGTGGTGATGGATCATATATACATGCTAATTCCCTAAGATTACAATGGAGCTGAAAAATTCCTATTGCTTAAATACGTTGGAGCTATCATGAAGTCATAAAGTGTTTTAATCATATTTGTGGTGATGCAGTGTAAACAAACCTACTGTACTGTCATTCATGTGAGTATAACACACAATTGTGTATAATTTATACACAATGATAAGTGATTATATTATTGGTTTATGTATTTACCATGCTATATATTTTATTGTTATTTTATAATATGCTATTTCAACTTATTATTTTTTACTATAAATCAGTATGTTATGTTACGCTGGCAGCAGCCCCATTAACATCATGGTGACTGTGTTTCTTGATTGCATCAAGAGAACACACTTACTGATTGCCTCATACCATGTAGGTTTGTACAAGTTCAGTCTATGAGTAGACAGTTGTGTCCCTGCTACTGCTATTAAGTGGTACATGGCTCTACATACTTTGATATATTTGACTTTGACCTTGGATGACCAAATCTTCTTTAATATCCTCCAGCTCCTTCTCCCTGATTCATGAGGTCATGTTAAAACAAATGATCATTTTATTACTTGCTGGATATGTCTTTACATTCTCTCCTAATATTCTACCCCGGTGATACGTTCCGTTTACATATGAGTCACAAGGATCTGGCATTATGCAGGCAGGCATACGAAGCCTGATTCTTCTCTTATTTCTTTGAACTCATCCTAAATTCTTCATATTTTCTCAGAAGAATTTGTGGCTCTGAAACTAAGGGTAGCCTCAGACCAACCAATTGCATGGATGGAAAAAAAAGAAGTCAATACAAAGAAAAACACTAGAATATAGTTTTCAAAGAAGACAGAGTTCTCTCGAATCTGCTCTTCTCACTAAACTCTCCACTCTGTATCTTGAGCAATTTGGAGCCCATTTTGTAACTGATTTACATACCGATTCCTCTGTGTGTCTGTCTGTGAATAAGACATAAGGAAGACAGGACTGTGCCTTGACAGAGAGATGGGATTCTGCTGAAGGTTGACAGGTATCACCAAAGTCATCACATTGCTAGTAAAATCAAATATTTGAAAAATATGTGAAATCACTTTGAGAAAATGGGGTATAGTGAGTTAAGCATTGGAAGTAGATTGTTGTACTGATATAGAGGTTGTACATTGAAGACTTATCCTGAAATAAGAAGGCATGTCTAAATCTTTCACCTTGAGAACTATGCTCCTCATTCTGGGAAAAACAAACTGTTTTTAAAAAATATTTTAAAACCCCAGAAAAATAGTAAATAGACTTTCAGAGCTGCTAAACATGCATCAGATCCCAGCTGTGGTTTCACAATACATCTTAATAAAAGGAGTAAATTACTTTTTATTTTCACAGACATAAGTTTGTTCTTAGGCTTTCCCAAGTGGATTGATGTGCTTGTTTGAATGTGATTTCTGTTTTACCTTTATATTAAAACGAATGGAAGTGAAAAGGTCAAGTTTATTCAGAAAATTGTTAGGTATCACTGGGAAAAAATAATTCCGCTTGTGTGATCTTAATCAATTTTTATTCATTGTTAAAGTTCACACAAAGTTTAGCTTCATGTCCATGAGAAATGGAAATGGTGACTGGTATTATAGGTACAATAAATATACCTGAATCCAAAGTCCTCCAGACAATATTGTTAATAAAACATATTTGTCTGGTTTCATAAAATAGAAATGCTTAAATTAGAAAAGCTGCTTGCTTAGATGCTGGGTTAATCAGAGCATTTTCAATTCTCAATCTTCATTACTCCTGATGTCAAGAGGGAAAATTAACTCAAACACACAGTCTTGGCTTTAAATCAGAGCAGTTACATAATGTCTAGGGAAAGCTACAGAAGGAGAACCTGGCAGTAGACAATGATGTGGGGGATACACACCCCACCGAAGGGGTGTGGGCTTTTGCCTAGTGCTGCCCATATAGCAGGGCTACATGCCACATGATTCTCCAATTTTCCACCAAACTCCCCGTGTGGTGCTGGTGGCCATGGAGACATAAGGGAGACGTTTGCTCTTTTTATTGTGTGATGAGGATTACCACTAGGATGACAGTCAGAATGAGGTATTTGAGAAAGGAATTCACAAGCCTAAATACAATTATAGATAAAGACAATTTAGGCACTGAAGCTGTAATAGTTTTAGTGATAGATGTGCTGGTGATAGAAATAGCATTGGTGACTGATAATCAAACATGGAGAAGATCTGAGAAAACTGCAATAATAGAAATGAAAGGTAAATGTTAGTTACAAGAGTTGGAAAGTGAGAGGAGAATTTGAAAATGCTAATAGAGCTGGGTGGTCATTCCTGGGCTTGAAAAACATGAAACTGAGTGAAGAATCAGGGACATTATGTGGTGAAGCTGTGAAGATGCAAGCACACTCTGCTACCACAGTACCCAGGTATATATTGGGATCTTTGGTTAACAAAGGCAAGTTGCACCACAATACATAAACCAAATAGGCAATGGCTATCCCAAAATAGGTTGTTGATTGATTGCATCTATTTGAAGGATCATTGTGGCCAAAGTCTGGGAAAAATTATCATTGATTCTTCTCAGTAAGTGGTAATACTCTTTTACAAACAGATTTTAAAATTCTCCCTCCCCATTTTGTTAGGTTGTATGGGAACATATGATAGATTTCAATACACCTACAAATGAAGAGTTGTAACTCATAGAAAAAGGGTTTATAGACTTAATTGTGCACCCTCCAAATCTATATGTTGACAGTCCTTAGCACTCAATGTTACTACATTTGGAGATAGGGTCTAACTGAGGTAATTAAGGTTAAATGAAGTCATAATGGTGGTGTCTAAATTTTACAAGACTCGTGTTCTCATAAGAAGAGGAGGAGGTGCTAGAATAGCATGCATACACAAGGAAAATATCTTATGAGGTCACAGTTAGAAGATAGTCATTTGCTAGCCAGAGAGAGTGAGGCCCTCCCCAGAAACCAAGCCTGCTAACATCTCTATCACAAATTTCTAACCTCCTGAACTCTAAGAAAACTCATTTCTGTTGTTAAGTCACACAGCATGTGATATTTTGTCATTGTTTTACCAAAATTAAGGGGATGGGGGACAAAATATTACATGGAGGAGAGACAGTCTCTTCAACAAATGGTGCTGGACAAACTGGTCAGCCACTTGCAGAAAGTTGAAATTAGACCCATACCTTTCTCCTTGCACGAGAATCAAATCAAAATGAATTAAGGAGCTAGGAACTAAACCAGCTACCTTGCAGCTGATGGAACACAAATTAGGTCCAATTCTTCAGCATTTGGGAGTAGGCAAAGACTTTCTCAACAGGTCTCCAAAAGTGAAGGAAGTAAAGTAAAAAATCAGTGCAATGGGATGCCACTAAGCTAAAAAGCTTTTGCACTGCCAAGGAAACAATCAAAAGAGTCAAGAGGTTTCGTACAGAAATGGAGAGAATCATGGGCTATGATTCCTCTGACAGGGGTCTCATATCCAGAATTTACAAAATCCTCAAAAATCTCAACTACAAAAACACAAACAGACCAATTAATAAATGGGCCAAAGAGCTAAATAGAAACTTCTCAACAGAGGACATTGATCTAAATCACTAGTAATCAGAGAAATGCAATGAAAACTACATCAAGATATCACCTTACACCAGTCAGAATGGCAAAAATGAAGAAAATAAACAATAATAGATGCTGGAGGGGCTGTGGAGAGACAGGCACACTAACACACTGTTGGTGGAGCTGCAGACTGGTACAGCCCCTCTGGAAAGCAGTGTGGAGAATCCCCAAAAAACTAGGGATGAGCCCACCATATGACCCTGCTATTCCACTCCTGGGTATTTTTCCAGGGATTTAGAATCAGCACATTATAGTGACACAGCAATATCTATGTTCATAGCAGCGCAATTTACTATTGCTAGATTATGGAAACAACCCAGATGTCCTTCACTGGATGAATGGATCCAAAAACTGTGGTACATATATACCATGGAATTTTACTCAGCAATTAGAAACAATGATATTGCAGCCTTTGAAGGTAAATGGATGGCTATGGAAGAAATTATGCTTAGTAAAATTAGCTTAACCCAGAGAACCAAGGGTTGAATGTCTCCACTCATCAGTGAATGCTGGAACTAGACCCTAGCCATAGAGAAAGGTAGTCTATTATGATGTGTTAAATCCAGATTACGTGTAATGTTATACAGCCTAATACTTTTTTTTTAGAGATATTGTGGGTAAGGGAAGGGAGGGACAAGGGTGGGTAATTGGGGGGACACTCCTGGGAGTAAATCTAATATCCAGAAACTATACACATTTTATATTATTTTGTTAAAAACTTGTATGGTTGTTCAAAAATTAAAAAAAAAAAAGTAAGGGGATGTGGTCACATAGCAACTGCACGATGGCAACAAATCAAAAGGCATGCTGAATTAGATTCCTTTATTGACCCAAGTCAGCAGAATGCAGAAAACACCAGGATTATTACTCTAACATAAAGTTTTCTACTTAGTAACTTTTAGACAGTCTTGTTATACTGGATGCAATATATCTGTATGTTAAATTCATCAATTTTGGGGATGATTTTTAAACTTTTTTATAGCTTTCTGAGAAAGAAAATGTATAATAATATATTGATATGTAAATATTATATATATTTGTGTATGTATGTATACACATATATACATATGTATACGTCTATATGTACATATGAAACTTTTCCTGTCTTAAATTTTTCATGAATAATTTATAGTTTATATTTATCTTCTTAGTTTACTTGATTCCAATAATATTTATCAGTTGTCATAATGAAATGAAGAACATCAATTTATTTTGTTATGTTTATACTGAGAAAATTCTGGCAAACATTAGTAATACACAAAAAGCTAAATAAACAAGCCAGGGAGTACAAAGTCCTAAAATTTAATAACTCAATAGACCTTGACTATATAAGTGAGAAAAAGAAAAAAAGGCAGGACAAGAAAGGAAGGATAAAGAATCACTAGACTACTTTCAGTGGCAGGTGTTGAAATGCATCATTGTGTGTACCAGGCTTCGATGATTAATATCGTTTGCTCTAGTCCTCAAGAAGATTCTAGTGTGTTTCAGGTGTGAGTTGGTCAGGATACCAAGTCCATTTCTATGTTTTTATTAACTCATGTGTCAGCTTCATCCAAAGGCTGGCTTGTCTCATGGTAGGAACTTGACTCTGTCATCCATAAGACTTCATACTGAGATAAGTAAGAACATTTCTGGTAAGTGGGTTTATGCAGCTGTCCGCATTGCCTGACTGGTCAGTTTTACCTGTGTAGACTGTCTCCTAAAGAACCTAGCATGTTGGGAGTATCTTAACTTCAGTGAAAGTTCACTTACAGAGATGTCTGGCCATATGCTTCATTCTTAGAGCTGTGCAGGAGTGAATCTGGCCAGAGTTCACAAACTGGTTTAGAGATACACAAGACTGTGTGGTATAGTGTATGTATATAAATATGGTATGTAAGTGTGTAAGTATGCTTATGCATTAGGGGCAGGGTGTCCTTGATGTGGGCTAATCTGGGAAGAGTCGTTAAACGACTATTAACTTCTAAGGCTGCTGAGATAAATTGCTACAAACTTGATTGCTCAAAACAACAGAAATTTATGCTCTCACCCATTCTAGAGGCCAGAATTCAAAAATCAAGGACCTGGCAGGGTTGTTTCTTTCTGGAGACTAGGAAGGAAAATCTGTCCCTTGTCTCCCCCTTAGCTTCTGGTGGCTTTTTGCTGATTCTTGGGCTCATGTGCTTACTCCGATCTTTGCTTCCATCTTCACTGGGCCTTCGTATCTAGGTTTATGTGTCTTTGCCTTTTCTGTCTCTTATAAGGACTTGTCATTCATTGGATTTAGAGCTCATTTTATGCAAAATGATATCATCACAGATTTTGGACCTAATTAAACCTGTAAACACCCTATTTCCAAATAAGCTCACATTCAGAGATCCTAGGAGACAGGAAATTGGATCCATCTTTTTGGGTTCACATTTTTACTTACTATAGTCCTTTTGGGAAAAATCTCCATGAAAGAAGATTCAAGTGGTGGAGGAGCAGAGTTTCTCAACACATCTTAAGGTTGGCAAGGAGAAGGCTGATTTTTAAAGCTGTGGTCTTCCAAGAGGGGAGGAATGAGCATATTTAAATATATTTCTGTTTATCTAAGGAAATAAGAAAGGGATGAGTTTTTTCTTGTAAGGAGTATATAAACTGATGGCCTGGCCTTCCCTGGGTCTATGGGTTATAGTGGGGTCCAGAATGGGGAAAAGGGTACGCACAGTAACAAGGGGCTTTATTCATCCACTTGCTTTCTGTGTATTGGGATCCATTTCATTTCACATGGGCCCTACTAAGTGGAGTTCTGAATGTTGTAGTATTCTAAGTAAGATGTTGCCCCTAAAATGAGCAAGTAACCTTAAATATTGCTTTTAAATGAGGATAATATTAATAAGACTTGAGTGAAACAGTAATCTTCTCTGACTCTTTTTTAGCTTGTCAATATCTTAATTACCTGTGCAAACAATTCCCACCCTTGAATTTCCTACACTTAAATACAAGCACCAGTTTCTATTTTTCTAGTTGGATGCTAACAGTGCTTTAAGGTTGAAGGAAGTAGGTGAGCGTGATTTAAATATACTTCACCATTTAGTTGCATGTTGTTTTGCAACAGCCTATGATTTTTATTTTCAGCCATGATATTTTCTATGTTCTTTTCCACTTTGCCTTAAAAAATTGCCAGGAACTAATTTCAGTTTTGATATTCTTAGGGAATACTAAATGAAAAGAGAGATGATTGATAAAGCAAAAATCATAACTTATAATTGGCGAATTGCGAGTCAGTCTACATGATGGGGATAACTCCAGATAAGATTTTTTTTTCTCATCTTTTTGTAAATGGTCCCTGAAAGCCCATTAACTTTAATCAGAAATTCTTCTTATTATCTTTTAAAGGTTTAGGTAGATGAGAGCTTCAAGGAGAAATCAGAAGAGATTGCGATTAGGAAAGGTTCTTATGTAGAGTAAGAAAGAAATATAAAGCAAATCATAGTATGGTCTTTGCATATGCAAGCAAAGAATCTGACCTACTTTCAGGAGGCCACACTCTTGAGCTTTTCCAGGAATGGAGAAGGTTTAATCTATAAATTCAGGCTTTCTTTCTGCCAACTCTACTCTTTGTTACATTCTTAGTATGCAAAGAGTTAGTGCTACACTGCAGCACTGAAATTGTAAATAAGCAAGGCCTGTGGACCAAATCCATTTTGTAGTCTGTGTTTGTAAATAAAGTTTTGTTAGGACTGGAGCAGTGGCTCAGTAGTTATGGCACTTGCCTGTTATGGGCGAGGTCGTCAGTTCAAACCCCAGTACCGCATACACAACAAAATTAAATAAAATTGATTTTCTCTCACTGTCCCTCTCTCTTTTAAAAAACTGTTTTATTAGAATATAACCATGCTCATTTGTATGCTTACCACCTATCGCTGTTTACAAAGACAAAGTTGAGTAATTGCAAAGGAGTCAGTGAATCTGCAAAGCTGAAAATATTTGCTATCTGGTCTTTAGGAAAATAGTTTCTGACTCCTGCTATAGAATGAGTAGCTTTTGCTTATGAAGGTCACCTAGACCCTTTGACTCTTCAGATAAAACATTGTGGAACATCTACATTGTGCAGGTGTGCTAGGTGCTTTTTAGGGAAAAAAGGCACAGATGTGTAGTTAAGGATTTCTTTGAATAGTAGGTTAACTATGATACTTTCAAAAATAGGTGTGTCAAGGCAATCGATGCCTGCTTAACAGGAGAGGCAGATAAGGATCTTTCAGGGGACAAGGAGAGGACTTCCAACTAAGGAGGAGGCCCCAAGATGAGATTTTATTTTCTTTTCCAAGAATGTAAGCACAAGATTTCTACTCTCTTGTACTTTTGGTTCAGTCTGGTTGATCTCATATTTCCAAGGAAAGCAGGATTTAAAAATAATAAAAATAAAGAAGTTTTGAATTATCATTAATGCATGTGTCCATTTACTTATCAACATTGAAGTGTCCTCTTTGCCAGATGATGTATGATGTGTTGAGGACTGATAACAGACATAGCCAGGCAGTTCCTATGTCCTGGGAGCTTATATTCTGGAGGGTGGTGGAGGGTGGAGGTTTTCAATGTTTTAAAACTACACCTAATTTTGTTATGAAACTCGATGATACGGAGCCTGTGATTTTTTCCTTACAATACATTCTTATAAATAGAATGGCTGGGTCAAAGATAAAATTATTTTAAGAATGATTTTATATATATATATATATATATATATATATATATAGAGAGAGAGAGAGAGAGAAACTAGCTGACATATATATATATATATATATATATATATATATATACAGAGAGATATATGATATATATGGAGAGATATATGATATATATATAGATAGATAGATGATATATATATAGAGAGAGAAAGATAGCTGATATATATATATATAAATAGCTATATATATATATATAGAGAGAGAGAGAGAGAAAGATAGATGAATTGCCTTCCAGAAAGAACACTATTACACTATTAATTCAGTACTGATTTATCTGATTCGCTATTTGAAAACAAATATCTACAGAGTTTTCTTACCTTAATCATCAAGTACTTTTAATTTCAGTTTACATTTGACATTGGACTAAACAATGTGAAAATGCCTAAATCAACAAGCGACCCACCTCCCAGCATCCACTGATGTATAAGCTAAAGTGGAACCATTCCTTCTGTTCTTTTGCTCAACAAATGTTTATTGAGTGCCATCATTTCCAAAGGGAAAACGGCGAGTTTAAGTGTAGGATTGATGACATGTGCCCTTAACCCACACACCTGGTTTGGCTTCTTGCAGGTTCCTCAACTGTGTTTTCTAATTTTTAAAAAGCTCATGCGTATTTAGTTCATTATTTTTCTTGGAATATTTGTAAGGTTTCTTTGAGAACTGGGTCATGTTAAATCCCTAATATTTGATGCAATCTTTGTAGAACTATGTTTCTTGGTATAAAGATAAACTAATAAAGTCAAATTATTTTTGAGGGTTCTAGGTTTTGATATACCATATTTTTCCACATCATATGACATCAGTAGTAATTCAGAGGATTGAACAAAGAATGAACCATTGATAAAAAACAAAAGCTATGTGTGAAAAAGAGGAACACAATTTTTTCTCATACTGGTAATAATCCCCTAGAAAATGTAATTTATAAAAGTCCTTTTCAATTTAAAAATTATGAATATATTAATATGTAATAGATCTTCCAGCCTCTACTATCTTAGCTCCTGAAAAACAGAAGGAAATTAGAAAACTACATATATATGTACATATATATATACACTTATATACACACATACATATATATATTCATGTGTGTTTTTCTAGTATTGTAAGTCTTATATTATCTGTGAGCCTAAAATAGACATTATGAAAGAAGTGACAAGAGGCACTGATCCCATTTGAAATAAAGACATTAGTTTAGCAGCAAAATAAAGGCAAAAAAAGAATATCCTTTAGTAGATTTTCAGTAATTCAATTTGTATTATTGATATAAATAATATTTCCCAGCTTCATTTTGAATGATGTGTAATCTCTTAATGGCTAAGTTGTGAAAGGGGGGAAAGCTAATGCTTAATTCATTGAAGAGGTTCAAATAAGAAAGGATCATTCTCCTTGGCTGGAAATGAAAGCATATTCAATATTGATGTGTTTAAGACTCTTTTCAATATTTCTTCAAAATAATTTTGAATGCTTCATGAAAGACAAATATTTTATTCTGCTAGGAAAAAATTTAAGACCTTTAACTTTAAATAATCTGAAAAATATTAAAACTTAGTTACCACTCTTTTTTACATTGAAACCCTCAATAATAGATAAAATTAGGTTAAAGACTAAAATGAATGGAGCTGGAGTGGTTGCTCAGTGGTTACAGCGCTTGCCTTGCACGTATAAGGTTGCAAGTTCAAACCCCAGCACCATGAAAAGCTAAATTAAATTGATTATCTCTCCCCCTCCCCCCCTCTCTTTCTCTCTCTCTCATGGTCCCTCTTTCTCTTTAAAAAAAATTAAAATGAAGTCTAATTAGTAAAGCTACTGTACAGTAGGATGCAACTAATCAAAAATTTTAATTGAGTAAACTACTTTATTGTGGTATTAAAAAGCAGAGACATAGTCTCATAGAGATCTCCTCTCAACCCACACACAGATAAGGTGAATTTATTGATTGAAAAATGATTATACATATTTACATATTTACATATTTGCATACATCATTAAGTGCCCAAATACATTAAACAAATTATGGAGAATATCATCATGGAGAAAATAAATATGACAAAATTAGAAAATATCTCAAGGTACTACTAGATTACCAGATAAGTGATTTAGGTTTCTGATTTTCATATTGCAATTGAGGCACATGGTAAACAGTATTAATATCAGCAAAATTTTCAGTGAAATGTTACACTTTTTAAGAAACAAAAGCACTCAATACTTTTCTTGGTCAGCTTTTTGTTGCTATAACAAAAAACCTGAGCATGGTAATTTATATAAAAAAGAGGTTTATTTAGCTCGTAGTTCTGGAGACTAGGAAGTCCTAGAGTATGCTGCCAGCATTGAGAGCCTTCTTGTTCCATCATAACATGGAGGAATCAAAATACTTAGTGAGGCAGAGCAATCTTTCTAGAAAGAGCTCACTTTTATAATCCAGCTACTCCCTTTATTGGCCACTAATCTATGAATGGATAGGCCATTTATTAAGGCATAGTCCTCATGACTCAGTCACCTCTCAAAGGTGCCATCTCCAGATATAATTAACATACGAATTTGGGAAGTGAGTTTTTAACACATGAATTTTGGGTGCCAATCTGAAATCAAAGCAAGGTTCTTAGTATAACTAGTCTTCTCTTTCAGTCATCTTCAGAACGTTTAAGGAAATCAATTGAGGTTATAGCTAACTCACTCAGAATTGCGTACCAAAGCATGTTTGACACAGGACCTACATTTTTGGTCATTTGTGATATGGTAAAAGAAGTCTAATTGCTTTGATAGAAGTAGTAAATGTGGGTCTATATGAAGACATGGGCTAGCATGTGTCCTGGTATCAAACATATACATTGAGTCTTCTCTTCCTTAACTTTCCACCTTTAAACCCTGAACCATGTTGGAAGGCCCTCAGTTATCTTTTCTCATTAAAGAAACTTTTTCCATACACCAAGCTCTACACACTTGTATTGGACTCAGCAAAAAAATATTGCATAGTATAAAAAGGAATATAGCCCAAGCCTCAACGATAAAGTAATTTCAGCTAACTCTGCAATCCCTCTTCTTGAGTATCTTGATTAAGCAATGTCTTGCTGTATAAAAATAAGAATCTTGATTATGCTTCTAACCCATTGGTCTGCCTTGTTCAAAAAATAAAGGATTAAATGAATAATTCATAAAATCTGTAAAATCATAATATTTTAAAGGTATGAGAATTGGCTATTTGAGGAAGGTTAATAATTAGCCTCATTAACCCCATTTTATATAGGTGACCCGATATATTGAAGAGACTTGCCTAAAATGACACAACCTCCATATTTCTTCAAATATGAGACATACACAGATTTAAACTAAAAGTACCATCAATTGAACAGCACATATCATTGTGACAGCCATTGCTGCCCTTGCTGAGTTATGTATGCATCCAGTCATCAACACAGTTAATTTTCCTGTTAGATCCATGTACAATTATATAGTAATGTAAAGCTGTGAAGGAAATGTAAAATAATATTAAAATGTCTTTTAAAAATTTTATCAGGTAACTACTATGCAATAATGTTATTGTGTTTGGGGTGGACAGCATGACACAGGCAAGGCAAAGTAGTGAAAGGAACTAGACAGCACCTGATCCTTCAGGGTCTGTCTATTGACTATTTTGTGATCAATCCATGTGTCAGTCATAAAAGATGATCACTTATGCACGGAACACTGATTTATCAAAAGCAACATGCTGGCATCCCAGGAATACTATTCTATTATATTTTAGAAATATTTAGTTGAATCAAAGACAAAATGAAAATATGAGTTAACCTAAATAGGAAACAGATGAAATCCTGGAATTATTCAATTATACTGTCTCTTCAAAAGAGGCTGGAGAGATGACGATCCAGCGTTTCAAGCTTAATACAACTGTTTGCCCTGTAAACCTTTAAAAATCCACAACTGCAAAATCATGCATAAGATTGGTTAGATTTTGCACATGGAGAAGTTTTAGACACTTGAATATTGTAGTATATGCAATGAATGTCATAACTGGCTAAAGAAACAGGGCTTCTCTCCACAACCATCTCCCCTCTCTTGAAACTGTTAAATGGATGGTGAACTTCACATTTAATATTAATTTAAAATTAGAAAATGTACTAATTGATGATAAAGCTAGAGCTAGAAATTAGGCCTCCAAATTCTGCATCCAGTAAATTGATGAAGATTTTTGGTATTTACTCATTTGCCCTGTTATTGTCTTTTGCAAGAATCTTATGTTAATATTTCAAATTTCTGATGAGACATAGTGTAAGAGATTGCTGCTGTTTTTTCTCCAGTAAACTTTGGGTATTTGTTCAGCTGTATCTGTTACTCTGCTGACACACAGATCTAGAACTTGAAGAATTGTCTCTTTGCCTGCTCTTGGAAAGGCTGGCATTGTCCCAGAAGAGATTGCTACCTAAAATAAAAAAGGGAATCTTCACAGTTCCACATGAAAATGAAGAACAGCAGTTTTGAAATATTAATTCTTACTACTAAATAGTATCATTGCCTCTTGATTGCTCTTTGCCATTCACATAATATATAGCTATAATTCTGTTTTATAGTAGCCATGTGAAAATGTGTGGCTATTTACATTTAAATTAAATGAAAGGAAAAATTCAGTCTCTTGATTGTACTAGCTGTATTTGAAGTGCTGAACTATCACGTGGCTACAGGCTATTGTGTTAGATAGAAATAGACTGTTTTCATCATCTCAGAAAGTTCTACCAGACAGTGTTACCATTTAGTAAAATCTGTTCAAGGATTCTCGATGTTATTTAAAAAGAGCATGGAGGAAAATGGTCTTGCCCTGGGTGGTAATCAGTAGATACTGACACGTGCATGCTAAATTTAGAAGGTGAACTCGCCATAGAATTTTATAGCTTTAAAGACCCTAGAAGGTAATTTCCTCTTATTTTACTGTTGTGGAAACTGAGGTGCAAAAAGACTAGGTGTTATATGTAATGTCACCAGGGAATTTGTGACAAAGTTTAATTATTGGTATTGTTAGTGATGTACATTCACACATTTCAAAATGAAGGATATAAAATTCTCGCACTAAAATTAAGTGGAATTCCCAGTGGAGGATGTTCAAGCTGTTTTAGGTAGCCTAGAAGACTAAATTAAAATTTTAATCTGAGTTCTATTGCTGCATTATTTTCCTTTAGTTACTCTTTACTATGTCAATGCTTGGCTGATTTAATCAGGAATATTCTCTAAAAGTGCCATTGAAAACTCAGATTTAATGAAAAATTTTACTTTTGTGAGGTGTCTATTTAGCAATGAGTATAGTAACTACTAAGTTTTTGCCTAAGCATTCCTACATTTTTTCTCATTAAGCTTAATATTAAGTAATGGGACTTTTTCTGGTCATTTCTGACCTTGTTATGATACACCAGGAACTAGCTCAAGCTTAGGAATACTTTACTTCATTATTGCCTGTCCACCCTCCTTTCTGGATCAACTTCCCTGTGCTTGACACTGAGTCAAAGTGTCTATGTCTACTGCTACTCCAACTTCTCTAATGAGAACCAAAGTGGGTTGTTCAGAAGTGGGTGCCTGATCCATGACAGCTGGTCTAGGGTGTGGGGCTTACCTGGTCTGGTTCACAGGAATGAGCCAGGTAATGGGTATTTTGATATCTGCAACTAAGATGTTAAGAGACAAGGTCTTGCAGTATGAAGGAAAGGGCATCACTATGGCTTGTTGAGTGTAGAAAAGACTGGTTAATAATATTGAGCTTTTCAGAAGCAGAATTTATGGGAGGCTCAGAAACTGAAAGTAGAGGAATTTGGTCAATGTCAGGGAGTGGGGGACAGTAATATGGAGAGAAAGAGAGATTGAGAACCTGAACAGAGAGCTTCTGATAAGCAGTAAGTTGCTCGAAGGAGACAGGGAAGCCTTTCCAAAAGCAGATACAAATGAGGCTCAACCATTTCTCTGAAGATTGGTTTCCGAATGAATTTTCCTGTTTGAGTGTCCTTGGACGCTGGAACACTTTCATATAATTTTTTCCTTTGAATTTTTTTAACTGGAGATAATTTATTAATCTTTGCATCTTAAATGTTCCTATTTAAACAGTGTAACAGTACCAATATCAATAATTTTTTGAAAAGGTTAGAAGGAAGCACAAAGATGGCACCTCATAGAGACATAAGTCAGTTATATTTGAAAGGAATAGGATTCCACAAAACAAATTATTTTCTTAAAAGTATTAAAAAATACTTCAGTTAAGTAAGTATTCAAGCTTTATGAAATATTGAAGTGGTCTTCCCCAATTTCCAGCACTTATTACAAACAGTGCCCCAGAGGCCTTTTCCTAATTGAGAGAATAATCACTATACACCAGGAAGCCTACATTTTAAGACTACTTCTATAGCAATGACTAGTGCTTCTCACTCATATTTGGTCCTCCTTAACTTTATGGACACATGAAATACTACCTTTCCCCGACCCTTGCTCAGAACCACATCAGTAGTTCTGGCCAAGGAACTGAGCTCAACTGACACATGCCATTTCTGAGCAGTAGTCATGCTAAGCCATAGTCATCCCTCTGCATTCTTCATCCTATCACAGTGATTTTGAAAACCACAGCTGAGATCTTGAAACCACACAGTAAGGTGTATAAAGTCATGTCTTAGATGGAGTTGCCCATATGAGGCAGAGTTTGCATGAGCATGAAACACTTTTAAGGGAGAAGCCACTGTGATGTTGGTGCTTATATGTTACACAGCACGGACTATTCCGTCCTGACCATATTAATTTTCAAGCTTTTCCTTCTGCTATGATTTCCTCATGCATAAAAATGAGGAAGTTGGACTTGATTGCCTCCAGTGACACTTCTGGGGTATGCATTCATTCTATAATTCTTTGTAATGCCTGCCCTACTTATCTTGCAGATTCACAGAGAGAATGCTTTGAAACGTAACAAGGCCCTTACTAATGCATTCTTATAAACAAAAGATGTTGCTGTCAAAGCTGACAGCTTTCAAAAGCGATCTTGCTATTTCTGAATTAAGCATTTGGAATGACACCAAGTTTAATTTTTTATTTGGCTATGTGCAAGTTTTTATCCTTTTCACTGGGGATATTTGAATAGACTTTTCCCTTTGTTTCTCCTGTATTTGAAAGCACAATTTTAAGAGTGTAGAGAACCATAACTGACTGAGCAAGTCTGTTAGATCTTCTATCCCTCTTGTTGACCTATGATTTCCCATCACTTTTTATGCAAGTCATTCAACTTATCTGAACCTAGCTCTCTTCTTTTTTTTTTTTCTAAGAGTGTGTGGGGTTTTTTTTTAACCTGATTTTTATTTTTCATTTATTTGTGTGGGTGGTGCTGGGGATCAAATCTGGAACCTCATGCATGCCAGGCAAGCACTCTATCACTGAGTCACCTCTCCAGCCCTTATCTCTTCTTTATAAAATGAACAATTACTTTACTATAATAGTTGAGAAAGAAAATAAGACTTCTTATTAAAGTACCTATAAAAGTACTTGGCTTCAGAATTAATGCCAATTCTCTTATTTTTCTTACACGAAGGTGTTAAGGAAAGACTGTAGATGGTACTGTCCAAGGGGAAGGGCCTAGATAGAATTATAAGAGTGAGATAATCATAAAGACCCTGCGTATGGAGAGGAAAATCCAAGAAGATAATTTATAATCTTCTTACACATAAATGTATAATTATTCCTACAAATAATTTAAATTTTCACCTGATATATAATTATAATTAACTATGGTTTTGAAGCAATATTTATCAAGAATGATAGTATACATTTCCTACATGGCCGTGATGCTTTCTATAGATTTTTTTCAAATTGACTTTTAGGAAGAGGAGATATAAGAAGTTAATGTGAAAAAGAATATCATTCTGTTTTAAAGATAAGAATTGGGGAGTCTGAAAATGTGTTGATCATTCAACTAGTTAGTAAGTAAATCTACAGGAAAATGCAGGTGTTGATACAGCCAAGTCAGTAGATCACTCCTAGCCCTGAAGTCTTCTCTTTCTCAGATGCTGAGTTATACTGAACATTGATGCACATAGATTAACAAGACAGTTCCTGTCCTCAAGGAGATGACAAAATCAAATGAACAACCAATTTCAGTCTAACATGATAAAGACTACAATGAAAATAAGAAAAAATTGTCAGTAGAATTGACACAGGGTGCTTAAATCAACTAGGGAAGCAATGCTCTGCATATTCTCATTTGACTGGGGATCAAGCCAGGCTTCTGATGGAGATTTTCCCCAGGTCTGTCAGAATAGCCCAGTGATAGTTGGCTTCCTGCTTGAACTGAGCATGATTTATAGCCATCAAATCTCCTAGCAAATAATAGCAAAGATAGAAAAGGGTGGACAAGACCATCCATGACAAACATTCTATACTTCTAAACTTGATTCTTTTGGAACTTATGAGTTTTCAATTTCATGAGAACTTTGTTAAAATGCAAAATTTTGGCAAATGCTTATTTAGCCTTATCAGTCAGAACTTTATTGCCAGAAGTCTGGAGAAATGAATGAAGTTAAAAGCAGGATTCAAGCAAGAGAATGGCAGTAGCTGGAAAGAAACATAGCACCAAAGACAAACTGCTTTATTGATTATTTTTGAACCAAGAGCAACCAGCTCAGTTAACTATTGGTTTGATTAACTACTAGCTTCTCTCCAATAAAAAGTAAGAAAAGAATCCATTCACTCATAGAAAGTGTGTCCAAGAAGACTAAAACACAGTCCATTCCTACTTGAAAGCAGCTCCCCTTGAGGACTGTAAGGGGAATGATTGATATTAAGCCCAGCTAAGAAGTGGGACCCAATCTTGCTCTCCCTCCCCTCCACTTTTTAATAATTTATTTTTTTTCTTGGATTCCCCTTTCTTTTGTTCTGTTGTCTGTTCTTCTCGGCAAGGAATTATATAAAGATTCGGGAAGACAACTTACGAACTGATTTAAAATAGGCATTAATGACTTAATATGTCATATCAAATCAATTCAACAAAATACCATAATAATGGTAGGAATTTAAATAGTGAAAGTTGCAGTCTTTAATCCATAATAAATCTCCCCTCTGCATACGCATATAAAATGATAAACCCAATAAAAAATGGTAAACCAGGGCACTAGCATGGGATCTTGGTCATGGCACATGAGGAAAGCAAGGTGTATTTTTTACATGTCGATAGATAGCTTGCTGTCTACCAAGCCATCTGTGCTGTAAACTCAAGTTCTCCGTCTCTCCTCCATCCATCTCATTATTCATGTTCACAATTTTACCAACTTCTTTGAATTTTGATTCTGAGAAACTTCTTGAATCTGTTCCCCTTCCTTTTTCATTCCCCATGACTGCTACCCTGCATCAAGCTTGCTCCTATTCAGATTAGGAACAGTCTCCACATTCTTCCCACCTCTGGCCTGTCCCCTTCGATCCTTCTTCCCCATAGTTTCCAAGCTTCAAAGATCACATCCAGTGATATAGCTGTTGTCAATCACAGCACATCTATGTAAGAAAGTCTAAGCATCGATCTATGGCATCCCGAGCTTTCAGTAATAGGATGATGATGAGCATGGCTAATATTTAATGTGGAGGAAATGCATTATCATGTTCCAGATGTACTGCACTAAGTCCTAAAGATATCTAATTTAAATTAATCCCTTAAAATATTCATCTAGAATAGGTATTATTATTCTGCTTTTACAGAAGTATAAACTACTATCAGATTTGCTTCCCTGGCTGGTAAGTGTTGGGAAAAAAGAGTTAATGAAAGCTAATCTTTCCCCCTCAATATGTGCTTGCAACAACTGTATTACAGTTCTCTGCTTCTCCTAAACCAGCATGAAAAACAAGAGTTTCATGTGTAATAATAATTGAATAGAAGTGATTTCAACAAAAGAACTATTACAATTCATTTGGGAAAACTATTTTAGTGGACCAAATGGGCCCATGATTACAAACTGACCTTCGATCCCCAGGGTGAGCACCAGTGGGGAAGAATAAGAATGTGGGTTTTTTTTAAAGAGAGGAATCATCAATTTTATGTAGTTTTTCATGTGATTGTCATTCCTCTGACACTTCGTTGTGTATATGGTGCTTGGGTTTGAACCCATGTCCTCACGCATGCCAGGCAAGCACTGTAACCGCTGAACCACCACATCAGCCCCAAATGTATGCTTTTTTAAATACAGAATTCCTCAACTTTTCAAACAATTCACATTTCTATCTGATAGGGAATAACATGTTCAGCCCCACTTTTGTAGAAAAAAATTCAAGGTTCCAAAGAACTGCTGGTAAATGAACATTGTAAGTTAAGTTCCAAAGAACTGCTGGTAAATAAACATTGTAAGTTAAGTGGCAATGTATTCCAATCAGTAGATCAATTTCATTGCTATCTCTAATTTTGTACTGAAATATTTGTTTCTGTGCTTATTGGAATATTTCACTTCTTTTTTAAAAGTGATATGGGGTTTCAATTATGGAAAAATGGAAAACGGATATCTTGAAGCATGTGTGTTGGGAACAATAATGAAAATCTCCATTCATGTCAATAGCAATATTGTAGCCTTCATTGAACACTCTGGATTGTGAAGGAAAAAAATTTCAAAATCATGCTCATATTTTTGGAAATATCTCATGAAAACTTATCCTCAAAGGTCAGAGTGTGATTAAGATCCTCCAATGTTAAGCTCTGGGAACAGAAACCCTCCTTTTAACATACGCAAATATAGCTTGAAGAATGCAGTCTGTCTTCATGTATGATTTAGAATGACATTATTTCTCAAAGCAGAGGACATGCATGACTTTCTAAGTTTTCTGCATAGACAAGGAAAGTATTTGAACCTTCAAATATTTGAATGCTCATTTTTCTTTCATTATGCTTTTAATTTTCATCAAACCTCATTCAGAGAAAGTTTTATCTTTATATGATAGCAACAGTGTGCTATTGGCATGGTGCTTGATTTGCTATGGAGCCGGTAGACAGGGGCCTCTCGGGGAGATCAGCAGGAATTCAGGAAGCAGGTGGATGGTTGGTAGATCTTCTGGAAATGAGCCTTCAAGGAAGGCAGCAGCAGCGGCAGCAGCAAACAGAAGCTTTGCCTGCCTCTGCTGACAGGATCTTCAGAGAGACTTCCTTGAGGCTGGGTTTACAACCGGGAACATCAATCTCCCTCCTGAGCAGGGGCTTATTAACATTCCGAGTATCGCTTTCAATTAAATTTCTTGAATGCTCATTTAGTTTTGAGTTAATAAGGCAGGATTGAATGTCATGTATGATCCGGCAGGTTGCTTTAAGGGATAAAAATAAAAGTAGCCATGGAATAAGTTAAGTGGCAGGTTCTATTTTTCTGCCAACATGGTGCCACAATCACTGGCCACCAATGACTTTGCAAACGGACTCAGGATATTTTTTTAAAGGTACTTTTCCCTAATGAACAATTTCAAGCAAATATTCACTCTTAGGAAAACCAATATATTCTTCTTTCAGAGCTGCACAAATTCAACAAGTTTTGCAGAATAAATTGTTCAGGGTCTGTATAGTAAATAACTCAAACAGCTGTAGAAAGGAGTTAATTCTAAGGAGGCATGCAGACGGGATCTGCCAGACTCTCCCCAGCATTTTGGAGGTGATGACGCTAATGATAAACACGATCACAGTGAGAGTCGCTATTCTATTATTGTCTATTATTTCCTTGTTACTGCAGTCCACACTTTACTTAAAAACCCTCATTTAATTTTCACACCAATCTTAAGAGGAAGGATTAATATCCAATTTCGAATTGTAAAGTTAAGATGCAGAGCTTAATTTGCCCATGATCAAAGAACACATTGGAGCTAATAAAGAAATTGCAACTGTATACATAAGAGTTAATCTTTCATCTTCATTCTTCTCCACCTCCTCCTCCTCCTTTAAAGTCTGAGAACATAGTGAAGAACAGTCTTGGCATTGAAAAGTTCTTGAAAGACTTCCTGGCTAATAGGAGACTAAGTGGGGGAGGGTATTAAGGCAGGAAGCCAGCATAGAGAAGAATCATTCTCTTCTTCCATAGGAAGAGTCAGGAGAAGATGCAGAAAATCAGCATTTTCTGCTCATGGTCAGGTGTTTCTGATCTATCTACCTACACTCCAAGCCTGGGGCAGTGAAAAATTGTTGTAAGTTCTGGGTTTTGAGATCAAATCCTATTCCGAACCTCAACTATGACTTTTTCTACTTATGTGACTCCTGTAGAGTGACTATCCTGGGGAGACTCATTTAGTTTTTTTTGTTTTTGTTTTTTTTTTTTTTTGAGAGAGGAACAGTGAGAGAGACAGAGAAAGAGAGAAACAACTTTATTGAGTTTTTCACACGGCCTTAGTTGCTCCAACACTCAGTTGTGTATGTGGTGCTGGGGTTTGAACCCGGGTCCTCGCGCTTGCCAGGCAAGCGCCGAAACCGCTGAGCCACCGCTCCAGCCCCCTCATTTAGTTTTAAAGACATGATACCCCCCCCTGCTTCCCTCCCCCAATCTGTTTGGGAACCATGATCTTTGGTTACAGGAACCGGTACATGAAACAGGTTTGGTCACTCGTAGTGCCCTATTCTTTCAGTCTCAGAAATGATCCAGAGATAACCTGTAGACTCCTGCAGGACAAGTAAGTTGAGAGAAGTATTGTCCCAGATCTTTGATTTAAACAGGTAAAATGCTGAACCAGCCACCCACCTTTCTTTATGGGGTAAAATCATGGGACTGGATTCTACCACATTCTCTCTACTTCCAACAAGCTCTAATAGTGTATTTCATTTCAGGGTAGGCACACATACAGTATTCCATGAAGTGTAGTTGGGTTCTATAAAATAACAGATCTAAAGGGAGAAGGGAGTTTTGTGGGAAAATATCTTGTAGCAAGGCATAGCTAAAACTGTAATTTTTAAACAAATTTAACAAAAAGACTTTGAAGTAGACTTTGGAAGTCTCTTTTGAACTACTTGCCTTTGAAAACCAACCCACTCTCAAAACTTTGTAATCTGTAGTATATTTCGTTGGCACATGGCTCTAAACTCATAAAGGGAGGGCGGTTTTACTGGAACAGAATTTATAAAATGCTAAGGGCTGTGATTAGAGCCCAAGAGCTTTGTATAGAAAAGTGCTAACAAGAAGCAATAGCATTTGAAAGAAGAGGCCCAAGGGAGAAGAAGAATTCATGAAGAAAAGAATGTTAAAATAAATACTTGCTGACTACATAATGAATTCCACCAAATGCACAACTTTTAAGTACACACTTTCAATTGAAGGCCAGAAGGTGGCAGCACTGCTTACTGAATAGTATCCATTAAAGGCTCCGAGGAAACCTGCAAAGAAAATAAGCCATTTTGTAGGTCATAAGCAGCTGCTAGAAGTTTATAGCCAAAAAATGAAGAGACTGTTGGTAAAATGCACCTCTGAAACCTCGGAGCATATTTGGGTATTTTATAAACAGTTGGTCATCTGTATCCAAGGGTTCCATAGACACAGATTCAACCAACTGCATATTCAACTGTTTGCATACAGGTGTACAGACTTTTTTCTTGCCATTTTTTCCCTGAATGACCCAATATAAAAACTGTTTGCATAGCATTTGTGCTTTATTAGGTATCATAAATCATCTAAAGATACTTTAGAGTATATGGGAGGATGTGCATGGATTGTATGCAAGTATTTAGTACTACGTCATTTTACATGTGGGCTTCAGCCTACGGATTTTGTTGTCCAAGAGAGATCCTGGAACCATTCCCCCATGGATGCCATAGGATGACTGGTAGTGAAATGGTCATGGGTAGGTTTTACCAACAATGAAGCAATGAAGAAAGCTGCCTAGAATGAAGAGTAAAGTTTTTAGCAGTGTATGGCCTTTGGTCAAATTTTTTCCCCATCAGAAATGTAAAGTAAAAGTCCAAAGTTTGGTCCCCAAATCTAAAGCATCACAATCATCTGGGGATTTGTAAGCAATGTTGGTTTTTGAAGTATCCTGTTAAATATTGCTATTTTTATGTTATGTACCAGCTAAAGAAAGTAATACATTTAAGAATTAAAAAAGGAAAGTCCCTTCTTAGACCTACTAAGGAGTTCTAGGACTGGAGCCCAGAAAGGTGTGTTTTCTAATCTTTCTACCTGATTCTTGTGCCGACTCACCCCTGAGAGCCATGGGTGTAGGTGTTGAGACTCTTGCTGGGTCCTTGTTTCAAAATGTGGAATAAGTCCTCAAATAGTATGTTGCTGTAGGGTTTATCAATTAAGTGGTTTCATCTATAGCCTTCAGCATTTGAACAACAAGTGTGAACAGAAAAAAAATTGATCTGTTAGAAAACAATGCTTTAAATTGGACCAGAGCAGTTTATAAGCAATGAAGGAATAAGCTAGGTTTTCTTCCCCCATACCATTTGAACTTTTGCCTGACAATAGCACAGAAATCTTCAGAAAGATATCTTTGTTTAAAAGTGGTTTATTTTCTTTATCAGAAATGTTTACAAGTTATTTCTTAGAAAGAAAATTTGGAAAATAAACTTTAATTGTTCTCAGAATAAATGCATAATAAAATATAATTCAAGCTGTTCGACTACACACATACAAAATTCTGGAGGTGAAAAGTCATACTTAAAAAGCATAAAAACTTTATTTTTTTAAATAAGTAATTTTGTCACTTTAATGGGCACTGACTAAAGCTTAATCCAGGAAAAGTCATTCCTGTTTTATTAATTATGTGTTAATACAGTGGATGGTGGCTAACGGGACCGTTATGTTCATTAAATAAAAAGAATAATACCACAGTCAGGAAGACCACAGACCAACTACCCAAGGAGGAGTGGCTGGCCACTCTCAAAGCAGCTCAAGGGATAGCAGCCCATTGGTGTGGTCACAAATGTCCAAAGTCCTGTTTTAATTTGGCAGATTCATAATGTTCACTATAGCGTGACACTCGGAATTGATCAGCCCCTCAGAGATGGTTTTTCTTTTTTCTTTAAAGCAACACATAAGGCGGATAAATATCAGGGCAAAATAACCAGACCACTAAAAAACAAATTGAGCTTCCCTGTGTAGGAGGTTGGGTTATCTGTAGGTCTTGAGTTGATTTAAAATAAACATGACTCTGACAGAGCCTTTTGTTGTAGTTATCGGACACTTCTGTATAAAAGCCTTAATTTTTTTTTAAATAGCCTCCCATATTTATTTTGGGAGGGCTAAGACAAATGTATATCTCAAGTTGCATTAAAAAATTGTTGTTCCTTATAAAAGCCCAGATATGCCTTTGCTTTCACTATACTGTCCAGCCAGGGGTTTAAGAGCAAGTTGATCAAAACCTGACCTAGATCCTATCTACTAAGAGAGAGCTGAAATTTTTCAGGGGTTACTCTTGGGAACTTAACACGTAGAAGCCCTATTCAACTTTTCCATGAAACTCTAACTTGATACAGCTAAAGGGATCCCTCTACCAAACAGAGGTAATGCAAATAAAAAGCCATTTTACAGAAATCAAGTGGCATTAGACATTTTAACTACAGTTAATGAGGTCACCCATTACAAAAACTAAATGTTGTGGATATGGACAACTCTGCCAATGTTTATAAAACCTTAAAATAGCTTCTACTCACAAATCAATAGCATGTTGGACCCCACCCTATACTAATGAGTTAGTGTCTTCATGATTTTCGGGAACTAATTGATGACACTGATTTTTTGCAAAAAAATAATGTCTTGCCCTATGTACACCTACTCTAGTCACCCACCAATGCTACCATTGACCTCTGGACTGCCCTGCTGCATGAGATGCCCAAGCTAAAAATGGCCACACAGATAGAATCCAAAATAAAATCCCCATTTACTGGGGGCCCTTAGTGGAACTCCGTATTAGGACCCTGACTTCTATTCCCTTTCAATCCCCTTTCTCCAGCTTGAGATAGCCAAATCAGTCACTGTCCCTGTTCCTAATAGCAGTTAAGGGCACTTCTTCAGGGGCAGGAGGATGAATAAGATAGAATAGATAGACAGTAAAACAGGAGGTAAGTTAAGGAATAGGCCTATAAGTGCTTCTCTAAATGTAACGGTCACTCCATGAGTTTTACCTTCCAGCCCAACTCCTTTGTCCCAGAGCTGTGGAAAAAGAGAGGTGGGAGACCTGAGTGAACACTGAATACTCAAGGGCTTATCAATAAGGATATTTGGGTTGAGCCAATAGCCTTGTTACTTTTCCAATACCTGATTAATATACGTATGGATCAGGGCCCCATCAAATAGCTGCATAAGCCCCTAGAATACACTTAAGTGGCAATATGTATTGGGTTCCCTCTCACCCTGCAGAAGCCCTCTTTTCTTCTCATTTGAATAAATCCTATACTAAGGGGGAAAATACACATAAGAGACTAATTAGCATTATCTGATTTTTTGTTGTGTTTTTCTAAATTTTCTGCAAACAGTAGAAATAAAAAGCTAATCAGAGAGTCTGTTAACTGATTAACATGTAACCACCCTGGTAAATCTAAATGGAGAGTCAAATCATATTTGGAAATATGCTTGGTGAATATAATATCAGATCATGAGAAATTATCTAGGGACCTTAATATTTTAATCCATCTTCATTGTGGGGGAATCTGCTAAACAAGCCGGCTCCTTGGGTTCATGAGTCACAGCATTGTTACTCCAGAACAATATGTTGATTTGTCCAGATTCTGTGCTAAACATTCCCTCTTAGCTGAGATTTTCCTTTTTGAAGTATGTGTCATTAGGATTCAGCTGAGTATAATAAAATTTAAGATTACCTTGATCCTGGGAAATATTTTGTCTTCATTGTTATTGATTAATGGCACTATATTGCCACTCTTTCTAATAACAGTGTTGTATTTTTCTTTTAATTTGGTCTTGAATTCTGTGTTAGGAGAACAGCTATAAACTATACCTCTACTCTAACGTGGCTACAGGAGAGGAAGTTGTGGGTGTTGATCAAGTACCTTTCCTGGGACACTTCTTTTTCCTGGCTGAAGACCTAATGCCTAAGTGTCCAACTGTGACTAGATATCCCTTTCATAGGAAACTTGTTTATACTGTCAGACACTCTTGTGGGCCCTGCTTCACCTGTGTCTAGTTTATTCCTTCCACGATAACTACCCACTAGGAGAAGCTTCACCAGAGGAAAAATTAGGCCCAGGTAAATCAGTCAGATAAGACATAGAGAAGACAGCCTGAAAAAACAAAGCACCAGAGATAATAGAAGCGATGAATACAGATTCACAAGAGAAGGAGGTACAAAAGAGTGTCCAAGGGAAGGTCATAATGATACTGTGCCCAACTAGCAGGCAGGGAGCACAAGAGAGAAAGTGAAAGAAGAACCAATGAGTCAAGTCCTTTAGTAAGTCCAGGATGAAACCCAAGCAGGGTTCCAATGTGGAGCTCTAATTGATGGGTTCAGAGCAAGTGGATATGGATTCCCTGGGTCCATCTTGTGACTTGTGAGTCTTATCAAGTTGCTCTGGGTGTTGCTTCTCATTCCTAAGTATAAATTCCTACCCATTGACCAACCTCTCTATATCCTTCCTGCCCTCTTACTCTCCCTAGGCTCTGGTAACCTCCGTTCCACTTTTAACTTCTCTAAGATACTCTCTTTTAGATTCCACACATGGGTGGGATCATGCACTGCTTTTTTTCTGTGCTTGACTTATTTCTCTTAGTATAATAATCCTTAGTTCCATTTGTGTTATCCCAAATGACAGTATTTTGTTCTTTTTTTGTGGTGGAAGGTATACCATTGTGCTGTGTATCACAGTTTATCTGTTCATCAGTTGAGGGACACAAGTTGTTTCCACTAGATGGCTTTGTAAAATGTACTGCCACCAATATGAGAGTGAAAATGTCTCTTCAGAATACTGATTTCACTGCCTTTGGATGATATCTAATAGTGGGATTGCTGAAGTGTCTGGTAGATTTACCTTTTAATTTTGAGGAATATCCATATTTTCAAAAGTCTACTACACCACTGCCTCCAAACTACAGAGAAGATGGCTCAAACTAGGTAGTGACATCAGGAAAAAGGAGGACCTGGAGAGCTATGAAGGCAAGAGAAAGGGCAGGTCTCTGAGGTTGCTTAAGTAAGGTGGAGGTAAGGGAGATGAAGTCTTATATTGGGTTAATGGTCATTGCAAATATTGTTCCCAACATCAGTAATACCCTCTATTTTTTTAGGTAGTCTTTTCAGTTGTTACCTGGCTCCTCCTTTCTTTTTCCCCATCCCTTCCATTCCCTTTCCTTCCGAAGTTTGCTCTCTTTTTCTGCAAAGCATGCCTCCCATCCCTCTTCAATATCAATGTATGATCATGCTTTCTACTGTTTGAGACCTTTGGCTAGGATTGATGATTATGTCCTTCCTTGTTTCAAGTCAAATTAATGACATGGTTATCACATCATGTAAAGCATACTATTAAGACAAAAGAATCAATGAAAAACAGGACTCCTTTGTTCCCTACTCATAATAATAACATGCATTCATCTAGTACCAGCCTAGTTTGTCAGCTTTTTGCTGGAAAGGTTTTGTTTTTTTGTTTGAAATGCTTGAGATGTTAAGACTTCCAGCCTCAAGAGGGACAGACAGAAAAGGGAAAACCCCTTTTCCCAGAAGTGGCGGGATGTTTTCTGGCCTCTTTATGTTTTAGATGGCTGATGGTGAAGACAGCTAATAGACAGCTAATGAGCACTTTAAGTTTCTCATTTAGGGCTAGGAAGGCTAGCTTTCTCCATTATCAACTAAAATCATCATAGAATAGCAAGCATAATGATCCAGAGAAAGATACAAATACTTCCATTTTCTTCTAAAGATTTAAATAAATTCTCTCTAGAGAAAATAAACAGGCCTTGTGGTATCTTAGCTTAGGTATAATAGTTTTTTATTCATTTTTGAATCATTAAAGATAATCTTATAATTAGGAGGGAATCATTGTCATGCAATCAAGAACAAATGTATAATGACAGAGCAAGCCAAGGCTGATGCCATTCCATGGTTTCCTTCCTTGGGTTCCCCATGATTCCATGTTTCCCCATCTCTTCCCAAATGCAAGATGCATTATCACAGAAAAATGTCTAAGTTCTTCAAAAATATTCAACCTCTCCATTCTTTCTATGATTTGAAACAGATGAAACTACTAGTCTTTTTGGTGTGATACCTATATTTGATTCCTAGAGCTACTATCACAAAATACTACTGGTAGGTTAAACAGCAGAATTTATTTCCTATAAGTTCTAGAAATTTGAATTCCAAGATCAAGGGCTTAGTAGGCCTGATTTCTTCCGAGGCATCTGTCCCTAGTTTGCAGATGACTGCCTTCTTGCTGTGTCTTGACTTAGCCTTTCTTCTCTCTACGTTTCTGGTGACATCAGTCAAGTTGGATAAGGACCCATTCCAATAGCCTCATTTTAACTCAGTACCCTTTTGGATGGACACATTTCTAAATATTATCACATTCTAAGATACTGGGGATCAAGATTTCAGAATGTGAAATTTGGGGAAATATAATTAATCCATAAAAGCACATAATTGCCATAATTGCATTTTTCTTTTTCTTCTTTTTTTCTTACATAAAAATAGCAACAAAAAAAAAGGGAAATAAAAAAGAGCTGTGTGCTACCAAAGATACAGGACTATAAAAATAAAAGCACTCAGTTTGATATTTCTTACATTTTTGTTCCACATTTTGATTGGTGTATTAAAATTCTACATAATGATGAGAAAGCCCAAGTTCGATATTTCTAGTCTAGAAGACCAAAGTACTTTCACTTCTTCAAAAAGGTAGAGGTGAGGGGCTGGAGCAGTGGCTCAGCGGTTTCAGCGCTTGCCTTACAAGCATGAGGACCCGGGTTCAAACCCCAGCACCACGTACACAACTGAGTGTTGGAGCAACTAAGGCCATGTGAAAAACTAAATAAAGTTGTTTCTCTCTTTCTCTCTCTCTCTCACTGTCCCTCTTTCTTAAAAAAAAAAAAAAATGTAGAGGTGAACTTCTTGTGTTGGGCTAGGCCTGTTTTAGTTTCCTGAAAATAAGCAAGTATCCAGAAGTTACAAGAATCCATATATCATGAAAGTTTTCATTGTCCTTTTTTCTCTATTCCAGGAGATAATAAACACATCAGTTATCACACTGTTTTCATCTCTCTGCTTATGCTATGCTTGCTTGCTTCTTTTTCTAATGCCCAAGCAAATCTGCTTTCTCTAATGGTGACAGAAGAGTTGGCTTATGGCCAAGCATCATCAAAGACAGGCAGTATCTCTGCTCTTTTATAATCTCTTATAGTAAATTCTAAGAAAACTCCGAAGACATTTGGGTTGCCAAATGGAAAATCTTGCTTTTTGAAAAAGGAACACACAGATTTCACTTATAAATTGTAGTTAGTTACTTTTATTCCAAGAGAGAAGAAGCCATTAACTAGAGTGATTAATAGGGAACACTGAGACTATAAAAGAGGGTATTCTCATGTCACTCCTATATGTATCCACTTTTCCGAAAACTCTTTAAACCTACCATATATTCGTTCCCCTCTGTTACTAAAAGTAGTATCTCAGTTCGTCTTCAACTCTCCTTCAACTCTTCTCAGGACTCTACCTTTGCTTACTCTGGGGCTTTGTATTTTTCAACTATCCCTAGGCAATATCATATACCTCCTCTATTGTTTCCTCCCCGTCAACTAGGAATATGCTTGTGCATTTGCCCTAGATTCATAATATTATGTTAAATGTATGTATGCATCTGGGTAAATTTTGTTTCTGAAGAGCGAAACTATCCTATTTATCACTGTGGTTCTACTGCCAAGAATGGTTCCTATCTTACTATTGCTTTTGATAAACATCTGATGAATGAATAAATGAATGAATGAATGAACATCCGTTCAGGGCAACACATTTAGGCACAAGTTAATTAATCCATTGAATATTTTTTTAATGATGACAAATAATTGGATACTTTCTACAAAAGTGAAATTGTTTGATTTCATGAAAGAGTCCATAAAATCAGAAATGTGTATGGCTGATATTTAGATAATAAAGTTTCCAAACTAGACAATGTTGATTTGGGTTAAGTCCAGTGTCCCCTTGATTTTGCTTGGACAGAAACATGGGCTAAAATTATTTGCAAAGATTATTCAGCTTTCCTTTTGCTTTTGGTTACATGCTACAAGGTGCAAAGGGAGAAAACGAAGCCTAAATAGTGTGGTTTATACTTCTCATCACCTAGATACTTGTCATGAAATAGGCACAGGCCTTGAGAGATGACCCCAGAGTTTTCAGGATTTTTTTAATGGCAACCCTAGACTAGCTAAAGATCTACTAAGTCATTCTTTTAACTGAGAAGTATTTGCTGAGGTATTACTAAATTTGTAATAATTGTGTTAATTATTACAAAGAACATAGAAGCACACATGAAGGCAAGGTATCTTTTATAATTATTACAACTACAGTATGAACAATAACAATGGATATAAATAGGAAATGTTAGCAAGAAATAGTCAAGGTATTAAAGAATTGTTGCAAACAAAATTTACAACTAAGCAATATTGTTAGCCTCTGCTCCTAGTGGAAACTAGAACTTGTGCTTAAAATAAGCTAGATGCTAGTTGTTACTTGCTTATTCCACCTCAGCACATTGGACTGTGATTAGTCTAGTCTCCAAGGATCAGGAAAAACTCAATAAAACCTTGTCCTCTCCTGAGTTAGAGGGTTTGGAGCTATGTCTGTCCTGAATGCGGGTCTCTGATTGAAGAAGTCTTGCAGGTGCCTCTTCCATCACTCTGGTCCCAGAAGACATTTTTAGGTTTACTGCACATTTTTAAGAAGGATGCAGTGGTCTGTGAAAAGGCTAACATTTCTTCAGGAGACAGAAATCTGCCTGACAGATAAACATCCCTCCAGCCTTTCCTAAACCCTGTTTGTAAAGTAAGCTTGATGGAAAGGGAAATCTGTAAGACTTCAAGGAGAAACAGTGGAGAGAAAGAATCAATAGGAGGCATCCTTATTCCCAGCTCAGGAAATCCAGAGATCAGTGTGTTCTCATTTCAGAAGGCTGGAATCCAAGAAAGTCACATGATGACCTGCAATTACCAAACCCTGAAGGGATAGCGCTGAATAGTGTAAAAAAGCATGAGACTGGGAATCAAGTGACATGGGTTCTGTTCTCAGTTCCATCAAGGCCTACTGCATGACCTTGGGCAAGACTCATAGGCTTGAGTTTATGATTGATACACATTATGTTATTCACCTGTTAAAAAGCTTTTATAAGAAGGGAATGTAACAAAGTGTGTGAATACAACTGACATAGTACTTGCTGTACAATAGGAGTTAGACCACAACCATCGCTAGATGCCTTTCCTTTCGCAAGCAGCCTGCCCACCTGGGTGGTTTCAGGTAGGCTGGGAGCTCTTTACCCACTGTTTCCTTCCCATTGCTATGGGACAGTGACCAAATATTCAACTTCTCAATCATTTTCTTAAATGTCTTCACAAAGGATAATCTACTTATTCCATGAGTAGTGGAAAAAATAAAGATTGGAAGGTAGAGTGGCTATTTACCACAGGGTTAAAAGGGGAACTCTGGAGCCAGATTGCTTGCGATAGAATCTTTGTCCAATTACTGCTTAGCTCTTGGACTATTGGTTGAATCAAATTTTGAACTTCAGTTTTCTTATCTGCAAAATGAGGATGGTAGAACATCTGAACTGAACTTAGCTGGAAAATGAAAATAAGCATCCATTGACCCATAGCTCTTTCAGTGGCTACTATGTCTCTGAGCCAAATATCTATGACCTCGGAAGAGAGGGGCAGAGGCTGCACTGTTTATATAATTGTTCTGTAATCATTCTATTTTCTTTTTCTCTCCTCTTCTGAGTCTGTTCTTCCTTCCAGATATGTGGGGTACACAATGTTCTGGTTTAAATATGCAGTGTCGCTCAAAAGCTCACGCATGAGGTGATGCAAGGATTTTCAGAGGTAAAATGATTAGATTGTGAGGTGTGACCTAATCAGTGGATTAATCACTGATCTGATTAACTGGGTGGCAACTGTAGGCAGGGAGGGTATGGCTGAAGGAAGTGGGTCACTGAGGGAATATTTTGGGGGTTTGTATTTTGTTCCTGGTGAGCAGAGCTCCTTCTCTGCTTCCTATTGCCATGTTCTGAACCGCTTTTCTCTACCACGCCGTTCCTTGTGAGGTACTTCTCACCTGAGGCCCAGAGCAATGAAGCCACCTGTCAGTGGACTGAGAACCTGAAACTGTAGGCCAAAATAAACCCTTCCCCCTCGACACTGTTCTTCTCAAGTCTTTTGGTCATAGCAATGAAAAGCTGCCTAAAGCCCTCAGGGAGCCTTGCGAAACCCAGAACCTCAGTCCTCCAGTGCTCCCTCTTCCGGATGCAAAACAGGTGTTTCCCACAGTACCCGGCCTTAGAAACAGCCTCCCCTCCAACTCGCACACAATTTTGTCTATTTGAGGTTTCAGGATCTTAATTTGCTGTCAGGATTAAAAACATCAAAGTAACTTAATCTTTCATCAATATCTGATAAATGGTTGACATGCTACAAAAAGTCTTATGCGTTAGACAAATGTATACTAACAAATGCTAAACAAAATAACGGAATTACTATAGGAGAGACTCTTTGAGAGACTTAGGTACAGCAGCTTTCCCTAACGCCCTTTCACCACCTTTTCCACCTGTCCACAAGAGGGATTAGAAACAATGTAAGACATCATTCACTCAGGTGACACATTTGATTAATTGTATGAATGGCAAAGCTGAGGTAAATTTCTAATAGACAATCTAAGCTTTTAAAATGACAACATAGTCTAATATCTGTCAATTAAGCTGCCAAACACTAATTGGCATTCTTCTGGTGACAATAGATAATCCTGTCAGGAACTTCTCCATTGCGTGCGGTGCTTTTCAGACTGTGGGCCTTGCATTCTTAAGACAAGGAGTGGGCATTCATCCAAACTAACCCAATCAGAAAGCCTCTTCTGAAAATATGTGTTTTTGGCTAAATGAATTTCATTCATCATGAAGCCTTAAATACTTATCTGTTCTTGTTCCCTAGTGTGTTCGTTACCTTTTATTCCCTGTAACAAAATACTGGGAAAATCAACTTAGAGAAGGAAAGATTTATTTGGATTCATAGTTTCAGAGGTTTCAGTTCATGTCTGCTAGTTCCATGGCAGAACAGTGTGGTGGAAGAATGGTGCTCACCTCAAAGCAGGGGGAAGGGGTCAGGGACAAGATAGAGCACTCAAGGACACGTCCCCAAATATTCACTCCTTCAGGTCCTATTTCTATGGTTTCCACCCTTTCCAAATAATGTCATCAAATTATTAATCTATCTATGAAGTCAGAGCCCTCAGACCCAGTCATTTCCCAAAAGCTCCACCCCTGAACATTGCTTCATTGGGTATCAAGCCTTAAATGCATGAGCTTTTGGGCAGCAGATCTAAGACATAACACCTAGATATTCAGAGATATTTCTATTTGTCCCATGATTAAATTGTTCAATTATTCCTCTGATTCTGTGAGCTAACACTTTTCTTACAGTGAATTTAATTTTCAGTCCAAGCCAGAGTTCATTTCAACTCTTATCTTTCTAAATAAGAAAGATAAGGAAAACATAGCATATTTTTGCAGGTATGATGTTAGAGACAGAAATAAACAAAAGCAGTGGTCCTGCTATAAATTAATCAGAATGCTTACCAAAGGAGCGATACAATTGTCTTTAAAAAATCTAGTTCTAATTGAATTATTTTAATGTGGGGTCTGCTTCATTCATGGTCCAGTTTCTGCAGCATATATTGTACTTGAATTATAAGTTTCATTACACTATAGAATGAAGAACCTCTTGGATAACATTTGTGAAAGTTATTCAGATATTAAAATTCAAAAACAACAAAACAACTTAGAACTACAAATTTAAAGTTAGATTGCTAAGGGTTATCTAGATATAAGGGGTATATGTATGTGTGTACATAGGCACACATATGAATATTTGCCAGCATATGTATCTTTATAATAATGCTGTAAGACTCTTTTATTTGTATTTTTCTGTTATAAAGAACCCAAAGCTCAAAGACTTCAAGAAGTTTTGAGTTAATGTTAGTGGACTTGGATAGGAACCCAGTTTTCCTTGATTATAAAAACAGGATCCTCTGTCTACCTAAGCAACCTTCTTCTCTGCTTACATAACATTTTTATTTAGTTAATTTTATTTTATTTTTTATCAGTAGTTCAACATAGACTTACATATTGGAGGAAATTATTGTTACATAATCATGTATACATGGATATTGATATATTGAAATAGCAAGTTGAGGTGGATCCTAGGCCAGGATCCACTTCATCCATTCCCAGAATTCATCTCTCCTTTCTAATTTCATCATACTATAGTTTGAAATGAACATATACATGTATAATAATTGTTGACATTTCTGAGGTTCTCTGCCTGTTTTTTGTATGGAACGGAGTTGAGTTTTCCCTGTTGTATTGGTAATTCCCCTTATTCCTCCCTCCCTTAGGGAGACAATATCTATTGTCTCCATCACTTCTCTCCCAGCTTATGAGGAGTTTCAGTTATGGTGAGTTTATTACTTAAACTCAGCTGACTATCATCCTGTTGAGGGTTTTACACTAGCTTCCACATATGAGAGAAAATATCCAGAACCTGATTATTAAATCAAAAGGTATCCCAATAAAGGAAAGCATGCTGAATCCTAGTGGATATATTGGAACCAAGATGTGACACATAAATTCATAAACTCAATGTTTTTATGTTCATATACACGACAAAACACAACCCATGTAATAGTTTCTAGAAAAGTAGGTGATGTCACGTTGTGCACTTATGAATGAATGAGAGAAGGGCTACGCCCAAGTGGAATTTGCTTTAAATTTTTCTTTCCCATTCAAGTCTAAAACTTGGATACAAATGAAAAGTTTTAACTTTTAAATTTAAGAATAAAGGCAGGTAAGAAGGATTTTTTAGATGAGAAGTCATAAACTATTTCAATACTAATCATTATTACAGATTATATTACAATTCTGTCCTGGGGCTTTTATGTTTAAGCAGTTTATTTAATATCAAGTACATCATAATTCTTCCCAATGAGATATGATTCAGTCACAGATATACTTATTAAAGTCTTTATAATTCAAGTTCTACAATATGGAACTCTTGAAAAGGTTTAGGAAGAGCTCAGCTTCCTGAGCCTCACTCTTGGGGTTGGGTGTAGTTCTGCAACTCACTAGCTATGGCTCTCTATACTTATGTCCTCCCCTATAAACAAAAACATTATATAATGTGAGAAAATTTTATATTTACCCACATATGATTGCAAATGATTTAATACTTATAAAATATGAAATATGTGATGTTTTATGGAGCCACATAGGACTTAGTAAATATCAGCAATTGATAATGCTGTCTCCTCTATGTAGAATTATTATTTTTGTACTGGGAATTGAACCTAGAGGCAGCACTAAACCACTGAGACACATCCCCAGTCCATTTTTTTTATTTTTTATTTTTGAACAACCTTACAAGATTTTAACAAAATAATATAAAATGTGTATATATTCTGGATATTGCAATTACCCCCAGGAGTGCCCCCCCAATTACCCTCCCTTATCCCTCCCTTCCCCTTCATACTATATCTCTAAAAAAGCTATTAGGTTGTAAATCATTACATCTTATCTGGATTTAACACATGCTAATAGACCAACTTTCTCATTGTCCAGGATCTAGTCCCCACCTCCACAGATGAGTGGAGACAATCGACCCTTAGATCTCTGGGTTAAGCTGATTTTACTCAGCATGATCTCTTCCATAGCCATCCATTTACCCTCAAAGGCTGCAATGTCATTGTTTCTAATTGCTGTGTAATATTCCATGGTATAAATGTACCACAGTTTTTGGATCCATTTTTCCTGTGAGGGACATCAGGGTTGTTTCCATAGCCTAGCAATAGTAAATTGTGCTGCTATGAACATAGATGTTGCTGTGACACTAATGTGCTGATTCTAAGTCCCCTGGAAAGATATCCAGGAGTGGAATAGCAGGGTCATATGGTGGACTCATCCCTAGTTTTTTGAGGATTCTCCATACTGCTTTCCAGAGGGGCTGTACCAGTCTGCAGCTCCACCAACAGTGAGTTAGTGTGCCTATCTCTCCACAGCCCCTCCAGCATCTATTATTGTTTATTTTCTTCATCCTTGCCATTCTGACTGGTGTAAGGTGATATCTTAATGTGGTTTTCATTTGCATTTCTCTGATTACTAATGATTTAGAGCACTTTCTCATGTATTCATTGGCTTGATCAATGTCCTCTGGTGAGAAGTCTCTATTTAGCTCTTTGGCCCATTTATCAATTGGGCTGTTGGTGTTTTTGTAGCTGACATTTTTGAG
>PVKS010005894.1:0-27142 GCA_004027875.1 Aplodontia rufa
TACCAATCAGACATGGAATTACCAATCAGACGTGGACTACCAATCAGACACGACTACCAAACTGGGGGTAGCCTTGCAGAACAGGGCCAGGAAGGGATGGAGGGGGAAAGGGGAGGTGAAGGGGGTGTGTGATGTGTGCATGCCTGCAAGTGTAGTGACAAACCCCTTCAGTGTGTAACACTGCAAATGAAAAGTTAAATCTTATTTTAAAAACTGTCCCTGGGCTCTGCTGCATCCCAAGCAGGGCTGGAGAGGCCTGCCCAGAAGTCTCTTCTTCCTTCAGTCCTCTGCACCTCCCCTGAACTTTTGCCTAAGTGGGGCCTCGTGTGAAGTACCCTTCCCTCCTCCTGGGAATGAATCCCACCTACCAGCCCCAGTCTGCCAGCTGCCTCCTCCAGGCAGTCTTCCAAAGTCCCCTGCACAGGAGCAACTTCTCCTCGCCCTGTGCCCTGCATGTCCCCCCATGAACAGCCAGGTTTTGTGTCCCCCAGCACCTGGCCCCTGCTGCCCCAGGCAGCTTGCTGTGCTCTCTGCTCTCCACCCAGCCGGGCAGTCTGCACCAGTCACGGCTAGTCCAGAATTTTCTGTTCCAGCTCCCATGACTGGTTCCCTAGAAGACCAGGGGAATTTGGGACCTTCTGCAGAAAAGTTCTAAGTGTGAGGGACAAAGGGGACTCGCAACCCACACAGGGAGTTTCCCCCGCAGTGGCCTGGGACTGCTTTGCCATTAGTCAGTCACAGTAGTCCCTTGCTGTTGCTGGCCTGGTACAGCATTCTGTGGCCTCTGTGGCAGATGGAGAAGCCACAAGAGGCTGGACTAAAATCACTGGGCAGAGGGCCTAGTGAACAATGAGGGTCAGATCCACAGGGACAGCTCCCTCCTGTTCTTCCTGGGATCCAGCCCTCCTCTGTCCCTGGCTCTCACCCCTTCCCTAACCCTCCCCACCTCTCCAACTCAACAGGATGGGGACCAGGATGGGGGTGCAGCTGGGTGCTCCTCCTGTGCAGTGGAGGCCCCTGCCCTCCTATGGGAAACACCCCAATGATGTGCACCCCAAGAGGACCATGCTTCCCTGCCCTCTCCTCTGCCCCATGTGCACATGGAAGTCCCCTTGCTAGGCCCCCTGCCCAGCACAGCCAAGATAGGCCTTAGGCCAAGATCCCCCCAGGGCTGCGGGCGGGGAGGGGGCAGAGTTAGGGTCCCTGGCAACTGATGTAGCTCCAAGGGAAGGTGAGAAATGCTGGTGCTGGGCCCACCAGGGGGGTGCCCATCTTTCTGATCCACCGTCTTGATTCCCCTCTCCAGGTGATGAGATCAAGAACCACGGCAGGCCTGGGAGCTCCCCAAGGTCACACAGTGAGGATTCTGCCTACAAGGAGCTTCTTCAGGGTCAGGTGAAAGTCCCCCTCCCCAGGAAGGGAAGCAGCCCCAGCCTCCTGGCATGGCTCTGCTGGGTGATGAGGAGGCTTGACATCCTTCCCACGATCAGGTCCTCTCAGGTTCACCCTGAGGACTAACAAGGTTACACTCTGGGAATTGGATTTCAACAAACACCAGCTGCTGTTAGCATCCCTGTTCGTGGGAATTTAATACTAATCGCAGTAGCACAGAGTAGAAGGTGTGAGGGCCAAATGTCCCTGATACCATATTGCAGAGGGTGGAGGGGTCATTCTGAGCTGCTCCTGGTCACTCAGACCCAGATCCTGTGTGTAAGAATCAAAGTCCAGGCACTTCCACGCCTCAAGCTACTCTGCCAAGATGCCATGCACCTGAAGGTGGGCATGGGTCCCTCTTCCCGGTTAAGTGATGCACATGCTCTGAACCCAGGAAGTCTGTGGTAGACAGCTGACCAACTGGCATGCAGTTGGGACTATGTCTCAGGAGCTCTGCATGGGGTTCCTGGAAAGTGCTCAGGATCTGGGACCAGCTGGACTCTGGCCAGCTGTCCAGTGCAGACTCTGGGATGCAGCTCTGCTAGAGTAAGTGGTGTCCCTCAGTGGCCCTTTCATCCCACTGTGGCTGAAGGCATCCCCACTCCGCAGAGCACACATCTGAACTCCAGTCTTCTGTAGACAGGGCCCATCCTGGGGAAGGACATATGACCAAAGTGGCTCTGGGTCTTTGAGTCTCAGGCCTCTCTTGGAGTCAGATGGAGCATGTCCCTTCCTGCAGAGTGGCACCAGGTACCTGTGATCAGCAGCCTGTGGACATCTCCTAGCACCCTGAAGCTCTCCAGTGGTCCAGGGCAGGAGGCCTGCTCACTCGGCACCTGCCTGGTTGTCCACCTTTTGGGGCCTGGGAGTGAAGGAAGTTCATCAGTGTGGTGGCTAATCTGATCTGAATTCTCAGCCTGATTGGACTGAGAGATGCCTAAGCTTAAGGGGCTTCTAGATATGTCAGTGCGAGTGTTTCTAGGAGCATTCTGTGCACTGGGGATAAGGCAATGATCAGAGCTTTTGGAGACTCTTAGACACAGGCTCTGAATTGATGTTGACTCTGGGAGATCCCAAACATCATTGTGGCCCTTACTAAAGGAAGGAGAATTATGGGTGTCGGGTGATCAATGGAGTTTTGGCCAATGCCCAACTCACAGTAGATCCAGTGGGTCTCAGAATTCATCCTGTGGTTATTCTCCCAGTTCCAGAATGCGTAACTGGCATAGATAGACTCAGCACTTGGCCAAACCCCAACAGTGGTTCCCTCACCTGTGGAGGAGGGCTATTTTGGTGGGAAAGGTCAAGTGGAAACCACTAGAGTTGCCTATACCTGGGAAAATAGTAAATCAAAACCAATCCCCTGGAAGGATTGCAGAAGCTAGTGCCACCATAGGACTGGAAGGATGCAGGGGTGGTGACTCCCACCTAATCCCCATTTGACTCTCCTACTTGGCCTGTGCAGAAGACAGATGGGTCTTGGAGAATGACAGTTCTCATAAGCTTAATAAGGTGGTGACTCCAATCACAGCTGCTTACCTGATGCGATTTCTTTGCTTGAGCAGATTAACACATCTCCTGGTACCCGGTTTGCAGACATTGTTCTGGCAAACACGTTTTTTCTCCATCCCTGACCATAAGGCAATTAACTTTCCGCTGGTTAAGCCAGCAATGTACCTTTCGACTCTCCAGCCATGTGTCATAGCTTAGTGCAAAGAGATCTTGATCACCGTTCTCTTCCACAAGGTATCACACCGGTCCATTGTATTCATGACATTATCTGATTGCAACAACGGAGCAAGAGTTAGCAACCACTCTGAACTTGGTAGTAAAGCATTTGTGTATCAGAGGATGGGAGATAGATCCCACTAAGCTTCAAGGGTCTTCAACCTCAATAAAATTTCTAGGAGTCAGTGATGTGGGCCTTGGGAGATTCCCCTTCTAAGGTAAAGTTGTAGCACCTGGCCCCTCCTAGGAAGAATATGGAAGCACAATGTCTGGTGGGCCTATGTGGATTTGGGAGGCGGCACATTCCTCACTCGGGTGGGTTACTTCAGCCCATCTACTGAGTGACTCAAAAAACTTTCTGTTTTGAGTGGGCCCCAGAACAGAAGAAGGCTCTGCAACAGGTCCTGGCTGCTCTGCCCCTTGGGCCATCTGACCTGGGAGACCAAATGGTACTTGAGGTGACAGTGGCAGATAGGGATGCTGTCTGGAGCCTTTGGCAGGGCCCCAAAGGTGAACCATGGAGGAGACTACTGGGATTTGGGAGCAAGGCTCTGCCATCATCTGTGGACAACCACTCCTGCTTTGAGAAACAGCTCTTGGCCTGCTGCTGGGCCTTCATGGAAACTGAACACTTGACCATGGGCCACCAAGTTACTATGTGACCTGAGCTGACCCACCAAGCCAAGTAGTTGACATGCACAGCAGCACTGTGTCATCAAGTGGAAGTGCCACGTATGTGATTGGGCCCAGGTGGGTCCTGAAGGCAGAGGTGGCCCAAATGCCCATGGTTCCTATTCTGTTCCCGAGTGGGAACCTATGGCTTCATGGGGTGTAGTTTTGACAAGAAGAAGAGAAGACGAGGGTCTGGTTTACAGATGGTTCTGCCTGATATGTGGGTACCACCCGGAAGTGGACAGGGCAGCACTACCGCCCCTTTCTGGGAGAACCCTGAAGGACAGTGGGGAAGGGGCATCTTCACAATGGACACAGCTTCCAACAGTGCACCTGCTCGTGCATTTTGCTTGGAAGGGAAAATGGTCAGATGAGTTGCTGGGTACCAATTCGAGGGCTGTAGCCAATGGTTTGGCTGGCTGGTGAGGGACCTAGAAAGAATATGATTGGAAAAGCAGCGACAAAGACCTCTGGGGAGGAGGCATGCAGATAGACTTTTCTGCAAGGAAAAAGGAAGTGAAGATATTTGTATTCCATGGGAATGCTCACCATAAAATGCCCTCAGCAGAGAAGGACTTTAATAATCAAGTTGTTATGATGACCCAGTCTGTGGATAGCAGGCAACCTCTTTTTCCAGTCACCTCTGTCATTGTCCCATGGGCTCATGAACAAAGTGGCCATGGTGGGAGGGATGGCAGTTCTGCCTGGGCCCAGCAACACGGACTTCCGCTCCCCAAGGATGATCTGGCTACAGCTGCTGCCCAGTGCCTATTTTGTCAGCAGCAGAGACTACCCCTAAGTCCCCAATGTGGCATCACTCCCTTGGGGAGATCAGCCAGCCACCTGGTGGCAGGTTGATTGTGTTGGACCACTACCGTCACAGAAGGGGCAGCAGTTTGTTCTTACCCCGGAACAGACACTTACTCCAGGTATGGATTTGCCTTCCCCGCACGTTTCAGCCAAAGCCACCATCTGGGACGCCTGCTCCATTGCCACCATTTCTCACCGAGAGCTCACTTCACAGCCAATGAAGTGCGGCGTGGGCGCATGCTCATGGGATCCACTGGAATTGCTGTGTTCCCCACCCTCCTGTCAAACCAGCAGTTGGTTTGACAGAACAGTGGAATGGCCTTTCGAAGATGCAGTTACAGAGCCAGCCAGGTGGCAATACCTTCAGGAGGAGGGCAAGCTTCCCCAGGAGGCTGTACACACTCTGAATCCGCATCCACTATATGGCACCATCTCTCCTATAATTAGGATTCATGGCTCCGGGAATCAAAGGGTGGAGGCAGGAATGGTACCCCTCACCTTCACCCCCAGTGGCCCACTAGTGAAGTTTTTGGTTCCTGTCCCTGCCACCTTATGCTCTGCTGGCCTAGAAGTCTTAGTTCCAGAGTGGAGGATGCCTCTACCAGGGAGACACAACAATGATTTCATTAAACCGGATAAAACTTGCCCCTCGTGCCTCAGGCTACGAAGGGAGTTAGGGTGCGGGGGTGACTGATCCAGATTCCCAAGGGGAGACTGCACTGTTCTGCATGCAGGCAGCACGCCCCTCAGGGCGTCTCCTGCTATTACTGTGTCCTGTTTTTAAGGTCAATGGGAAACCGCAACAACCCAATTCAGGCCGGATCGCAAAAGGCTCAGATCCTCCAGGAATGAAGGCGTGGGTCACCCCTCCAGGTTTAAAGCCAAGGCCAGCTGAGGAGCTTGCTGAGGCAGAGGAAATGCAGATGGGCGTAGAAGAAGGTAATCCTAAATACCAGCGCTGGCTATGTGACAGTCACGGAAGCTAGGGTTGTCCTGGCCGTGAGCTCTTCTTTCCTATCTTGTTGAGGATGCTGGTGCACGTGTCCACCTGCACTGAGGACAGGTTTGCTGGCTCTCCTCTTTCGTTCCTTCATCATGTGATGTGATGTTGATGGACTTACCGTCAGTACTTAAAGTGATATTAATTCCCACTTAAAGTGGGATATCGGAAGAGCAAGCATCACTCAAAAACAAAAACAAGGGTTTGAGGATTTAGCTTAGTGGCAGAGAGCTTGCCTAGCAAGTGCAAGGCCCCAAGTTCGGTCCTCAGCTCTGGAAATCAAAAACAAAAACAAAACAAATAATCCTCCCTCCTGTTCTGGCAAAGAAACTAGTGCATTTTTGGTTGTATGGAGGATAGTTACGTCATGTTAGGTAGAACAATGACGTGTTCTTGAGTTTTCTTTTTTTAAGAGAAAGAAAGGGGAAGAGTGAGTGAGAGAGAGAAAGAGAATCTATTTTATTTATTTCCATCTGACCTTTGTTTCTTCAATACTTAGTTGCGGATGTGGTGCCAGGGTTCAAAGCTGGGTCTTCACGCATGCCAGGCAAGCGCTCCAACCGCTGAGCCACCGTTTCAGCCCCTGGTATTGAGTTTATTTGGAGACTAGCTGAGATGTCAGGCTGACAAGGGTGGACTGTGATGGTTAATATGAATTGTCAACTAGTTTGGATTAGCAATGCCTGAGGTTGAGAGGCTTCTGGATGTGCCATGAGTGTTTTTCTAGGAACAACTGGAATGTGGGTCAGCAAACTGAGGGGGAGACCCACCCTAAGCGTGGGTAGGTAGCACCGTCCAACAGGCTGGGGCCCTGAATGGAACAAGTTGCAAGAACAGGAAGCAGGAGCAGACATAGGCTCCATTCTTCTTGAGCAGGTGTTTCGATTGCTTCTGTGATCACCTGAGGACTCAGACTCCATCTCCCTCACTCTTCCACAGCAGACTGACAAGCAACTCCCCAGGGAGTTTCCAGGCCTCCTGTCCTGCACAGCCGCAGCATTGTTGAGCCCCCTTGTTCCCCCTTGTTCTCCAGCCTGTGGGTGGCCAATGTGAGACCATCCAGCCTCCAGTCGTGTAAGTGGATCTGATAAATCCCTTTTTTGTAATCATGCATATAGATGTGTGTGTGTGTGTGTGTGTGTGTGTGTGTGTGTGTGTGTGTGTATCCTGTTGGTCCCCTTCCTCTGGAGAACCCTGACTAACACAACCAGTGTCACAACAGGGCAGGGGCGAACCCAGCTGAGAACCAGCCTCTCAGCTCTGCTAATAGAGGAACCAAGAAATGTCCTCTTTGAAAGGAGAAGTATGTCACTGCTGTGGCCCCCGGACACATGTACCCCACCTCTATCCCCATTTGAATGTCCATTCTCTGGAAAGCCGCAAACATTCCAAGTCTGGACTTCTACCGAATCATCTCAATTTCTTCGAATTACAGTGGTCTAGGAAGGATGTGGAGGGAGGTGAAAGGAGGTGGAGCAAGACCCCCAAAGAGGTTAAATAGGCCACCTCCATGCTTGGTTGTCACCCTCATCTCCCCTGAGCACAGGCACCCAGACACAGATATCTTCTCCAAGTTTCTGGCACCATGACGCCCCTGAAGACCCTGCTCCTGGCTGCCCTTCTTCTGGGGGCTTCTCTGCAGCACATCCATGCGGGTGAGAGCAGGGGACAGGTGGCCTGGGAGGGGGCAGGAGGCAGGGACACACACACACACACACGCACACACACACACACACACGTTTGTGTATTATTCACACTCCCTCGGCTCCCACAAAGGACAGGAGGGGCTGGCAGCAATAACATTTTGAGGAAATCAACCAAAATGATGACGGTGGTGACGATGCTGCTGCTGCTGGTGTGGCCCCTGTCCTGAGGTTCGGTGAGGTGGGGAACCATGAGCTGCCCGTCAACTGCAGTAGCTCAGAGGCAGTGACCATGGTGGTGGGTTTCAGTGGAGAGTGACTAATTCTCTAAGTCATTTGTTGGTGTCTATTTTATTAATGGGTTTGACGTATAGTGAGGGAACCAGCATAGAGACAGGAGAACTGGCTCCAAGAGCACATGAAAAAGATTTTTATATTGTTGGGAAAGCTGATACAGACACACAGGTGCACACACAGATACACACAAACATACCCGACCCTCACAGACCTCACCCCACATGCACACAAAGAGACACAGCGCCCCAGACTCATGAACACGGACCCACCCAAGTAGCACCCAGACCCAGAGGCACAGTGACACATGCGCAGTCACCACAGGCAGACCCCCCAGGCCCTGGGGACACCCTGGCTCCTGCTGTCTCTGTAGCTCGAGCCACCAATGTGGGCCGAGAGTGCTGTCGGGAATACTTCAAAGGAGCCATCCCTGTCAGAAAGCTGGTGACCTGGTACCGAACCTCAGCCGAGTGTCCCAAGGACGCCATTGTGTAAGTCCCCTTCCGCCCACAACTACCCCTGGGACTGAGCATGCGGAACAAGCTGATGCTGGAGCTGCCAGGACAGCCAGGGAGAGGGGAGGAGAAAGCGACCCCCTCCTTTCTTTGACCCCTAGCCCTGCCCCGAGACTGCCCCCACAGCCCACACTGTACCACCCTAAAGGGCTGCGCAGCCTCTTCATTGATTTATGGTGAAACTGAGGCTCCAAGAGGGAGGGGATGTCCCTGGAAGCAGAGCCAGTCAGTGGCCATGCAGCTGCTTTCCTGTCCTGGGCCTGAGCCAGTGGAGGACAACTCTGAGTGCCAGCCCCTTTGGTCACATCTACTTCCCAGGCTGTAAGTGGCCTGAGGGGTGGGCACCAAGTCCCGCAGCCCTGGCTTGCTGGGAGGCTGTGATGGAGGCCGGCCCTGGAAGCACTCACATCCTGATGTCCCCGCTTGCCACTGACGGCTGTGTGGCACCATGCAAGTCCTTGCCTCTGGGTCTCAGGGTCCTGGTGAGCACAGGGCAGGGCTGGCCCCAGTTCTCTGGCAGGCCTTTCTGTCCTGACACCCCCTGTGGCTCTCCCACTGTGTGCAGGTTTGTAACCATCCAGGGCAGGTCCATCTGTTCCGACCCCAAGGACAAGCACGTGAAGAAGGCAGTCAGGTACTTGCAAAACCTGATGAAGTCCCTTGGCTCCAACGCCCAGGAGTCCTGATTTCCCTGGACCATTTGGAGATTTCCAGCACTGGAGTTTATCTCAACCCGGAACCTCCTGGGTCCTGTAGAGGCCTCACAGGGACAAAGGGGAGGCACAGTGAGGAGACCCTGTCCCCTTTGCGGAACTGAAGCCACAGCACGAAGGAGCCCTAATTAAAGTCTTTCTTTCTCAGTCTGGGTCAGTGTGTTCTGTCCCTACAGTATGGGACACTCACTCACACTGCAAGAGTCCTCGGAGAACATCTGGCCCTGTCCTATCCAGGTCAGAAGGGGAAACCGAGGCCGGCAGGAGGCCACGGCTGCCGCAGACGCGCAAAAGCGAGGGGAGGCCCTGGGCAGGGGCGGGGCCGAGGCGGGAGGGGCGGGGCCAGCAGCTGCGGGTTGAGGGGGCGGAGGAGGAGGTGAGGCCCCGCCCCGCTCCCCAGGTGCCCCTCTTCTCCCCGGTACGTGCTGGCAGGTGGGGGTCCTGGGCAGGCGCGGCTGGATTCTTTCCCACCTTCTGTGCCCGCCAAATCTCCCAGTTGCTCCCTCAAGCCATACCTACTCTTTCCGGATACGGAGCTGAGGACTCGCTTCCCTTATACATTAGATTCAATTTCACGAGTGCTTCGAGGACCCTTCTGCAAGTGCAGGGTGTGGGGGCAGGGAGGCCAGTTCCTGCAGCACAGCCCGTCTCCCCCGACTGCCCCACTTCCCAGTCCCCGCGCACTCACTGCAGTCCGCTGGCCCTGGAAGATCTCCTCGGCCACACTGCAGTCCACCTCCCGGGCTGCGCCCTGAGCCTCCCTTCTGTCCACTTCATCTCCCTCCGCTCCCAGAGATCCACTCCAGTCGCCAGCTGCTCCTGGGCCTCACAGTGCCTCCTGAGCCGAGCGGACATCCCCCCACTCAGCCCAGCCCAGCCCAGCCTGAGCAGAGCTGCTGCCCATCATCAAGCCCGCCCGGATACCCTCCAGCTCCCAGGGGCTGCTGCGGCTCCGCCCCTTGTACAGGGTTGTTCTCCCAGCCACGCCTCCATGTGCCTGTCAGGCCCAACTCCTCCATTACAGCAGGAGCTCGGTGGGCCACTCTGGGAACCCCTATGCTCTGAAGGATGGGGACTGAAGCCCTCTGGACACCTCACTCCCACCCCCAGACCTCTCACCCAGGCCTAGCCCAAGAGTGGAGCCACAGTGGGTCTCAGAAGAAAGAGTCTGTCTCTGCATTCCAGTTCTCCCATACACCCAGCCAGCTTCTCTGTCTGGGACCCGGAGCAGGGACTGAAGCTTTGGGCTCTCTCAATGATCTGCATTGATGGGCCTGGCTGCTGTCCCAAGTTATTTTCAGGCAAGGTTTTTGCTTCATGCTGCCCCCTTGTGGTCAGTCATCTCATCGCAGGGCAGATGACAATCCAAGACCACGTCCAGTAGGGACAGGAAAAAATTAAACACATCCATAAACAGGCTGAAGACGGTGATGGACTGGCTTCTCCGTGAGCCAGGGTCTGCTCCCCTAAAGGGGAGGGCGGCTCTCCTCTTGTCCTGAACAACTGTCTCAGACCAAGAGTACTGGGGGTAGTCCTGAGGTTTTTTTTGTAGAAAAATGTATTCTGGATCCACAGAGTGGAGGAAGAATGCTCTAAAAAAAAAGAGAGAGGTGCAAGGAAGAGCCCCTAAGGCAGCATGGGAGAGCAAGGCTGAAGCCGGAACCCCCACACTCTGCAAGCCAGAGCCAGGGCTCTGGGTGTGATCTGAACATTTCTGGCTTCTCCTAAAGACACAGCCTGCTCCCTTTCTGCGCCCTGCCCCAGCCTCAGGTAGATCTGCTTAGAGGTTGTGAGGAGCAAGGGGGGCTCTGGAAAGTGAATGAGCAAGGGGCTGCTTCAAGGCCACTGGGCAGGGAAGACGTGGAGCCAGGACAGGGTTCAGAACCCGACCACTCAACTGCAGCGTTGAAGGGGTGCGAGGTAGGTGGGGTAAGCTACCATGTTCCCCTGGGACATTTAAAAAATTTTTTTATTGAGTTTAGTTATTGTACAATCATAAATGCATATAAAGTAGCAATATGATATGAAATTGTTCATAAACCAGAATGACCCCCACATAGCCCACATCCCAGTCTCTTGATTCTTCTAAATTTCACCCCTATAAGCAACATAAATCTTTAGATTGTGAATTTTTCAGAATTAAATAATTGCATAAGTATTATTTGGCTTCTCAGGGGGTAGAGTACACTGCATTGTTGATTGTCTCCCTAGATCCCTCCCTAGCCTTCCCCCCCCACCGCCTATCCCCCGACACTTACCTATGGTTCCCCTAGATTATGTGTTGCTAGGTCTAATACATGAGTTTGACAACCTTTCACCCAAGCCTGGGTTTAGCTCCAGCCTCCACAAATGAGGGAAAACATTTGACCCTTGACTCTCCAGGTTTGGCTAACTTCACTCAGCATAATTTCTTTCGTTGCCATCCATTTACCTTCAAAGGCATCAGTATGCCATTTCTAATTGCTGGGTAGAATTCCACTGTATATATATACAGCAGCTTTTGGATCCATTCATCCAGTGAGGGGCATCTGACCCCTGGGGCATTCTGAGGAACTGTGACATGGAGCCTCCTGTGATGGGTGAACAGGAGGAAGTGACGGCTGGGACTGATGAACGGTGAGGAGCGCCTTGATATGCTGTTCCTTCCACCTGGAAGGGTCCTCCTCTCCCCTTCTGAAATTCAGTTCCCCTTCAGAACTCAGTGCAAATGCTGCCTTCTCCAGGAAGTTCTCCCGGTCCCCTTGGTTGCCTCTGACCCTCCACTCTCCTCCTAGCCCCCTTCTCTTACCCGTTTGATCTTGACCACATTCTGCCCCCTGTCATTGTTGCTGTTGGGGAATTGGGTTTGCCTGATAAACTCATTGTGGAAGGTATTTGGGTCGGTACTGTGACTCATTTATAAGTGGGAGGGAGTACTGTGTGCATAGTGGATGTTTGATTTGTACATTTTCATCAACAGTGCCTGGATATATTCCATGAGGGGCACTAGTTCCCCAGGAGCCCTAAGTTACTACTTGGTTTGAAGGTGGCACTCAGCTAGGTGGTGGAAATTAAAATGGGTTGTTCCTTAATCTCCCCCCAGAGGGTGCTGTGGTCCTATAATAAAGTTCGGAGGTTGCTATATGAGGTTAACTCCCGCCTCAGAACTGTGCCCAGGGGGACTTCTGATTGCAGCTGCACCAAGGCCTTGGGGCCCCTGGTCAGGATATGGCCAGCTCTTCTCCTGAGGGAGCAGAAGGAAACCACCAACCACACTGCCTGGGGTTAGCTGGATGGAGAGGAAGAAGGAGATAATGATTCTGGGTCTTACGAGGCCTCCAACTGCAGAAGGAACTTGGGCAGAGCAAAGAGCACTGTTTTCTTAGAATTTGTCTATTTGGGTCACATGAATGGCCAAGAATGTTTATACTTCTTGATCCAGCATTCTTGGTTGTTAAAATTCTTATAGCCAGGTGCCGTGATGTGACTATAGCTCCAGCTACTGGGGAGGCTGAAGCAGGATGGTTCCTTGAGCCCAGAGGTTCAAGACCAGTCTGGGCAACACAGCAAGACCATGCTTCAAAACAAAAAACAAGTAAAACCCTCCAACCAATCCTAACTCCAGACCCCCAGCCATCTCCTTTATCCAATTTTCATCTCTCTTAATCACCCTGGGTGAGATACCCTAATCAGGGACAGCCCATTGCCCAGGGCCCCTGGAATCACTCCCACTCACCAGCCCTAAGCTCTTCCCCTCCTGGCCTTGCCTTTGGGGGGGGGGGACCCACACAGGCCATGCACTTGCCTTCCCCTGGCTTTTTGCCTCCTGACCAGACCCAGTGTGTCCTCTTGTGACCCTGCGTTGCATGATGTACCCTCTTCTCTTGGAAAATATACATAATAAATTCTTCTTTCAGTGTTATTGGCCTCATTGCATCGCCACACAATCACCTCCATAAATTCAAGCCCCACTGACTCACTTTAACACAAGGGGTCAAGGCCCTGTTCCCAGTGTCTGTCTTGCTGCTGACTGGCTGTGGCACCTTCGCATATTTGCCTCCCTTCCTGGGACTGCTTAAAACAATGAACCCGGACCTTCTCTGGCCTGTTTGAGATAGACCCATCAAAGAAATCAGTGCCATGTTGGCTGTTCTTCTGCCTCTCCGGTCACGCAGAGGTGACCAGTCTTGAGAACCCTGCAGTTCCCTTATGATTGCCACAACCTAGGTATTCCCCACCCACGCCCTTCTCCAAAGTCAGCTCAGTGGTACCGGGATGAGATACTCAGCCAAGCAAAGGACCAGGGCCTTGATAAGCAGTGAGATGAGGAGAAGCTGCTTGGTGGGCACGGGGTTCACTTTCAGAGATGAAAATGCTTGAAAACATTGTGGATGCACTAAATGCCACTGAGTTGTTCATTTTATTTAAGAAAGAGAGTGACAGTGAAAGAGAGAGGAGAGAATCAACCTTATTTAGCTTTTCTTCTGGCTATCATTGCTCCGACACTTCGCTGTGTACGTGGCGCTGGGGTTTGAACTTGTGTAATTGCGCTTGCCAGGCACACACTGTAACCACTGAGCCACTGCTCCGGCCCAGAATTGTTCATTTTAAATTTTTAAATGGTTAGTGTTATGTTATGTGAATTTCACCTTTAAAAAAGGCACATTCATGGGCTGGGGCGGTGGCTCAGCGGTTGTGGGGCTTGCGTGGCCTGCACAGGGATGTGAGTTCAAACCCCACCACCATGTACACAACAAAGTGTCAGAGTAAAAAAGGCCACATGAAAAAGTAGATAAAATTGATTCTTTCTCACTGTCCTTCTCTCCCTTTTTTTTTTTTTTGAAGGCACATTCAAAGTAAGTCCTGTGTAGAGTAGTGTATAAAAAAGAGACTTGGACGTGACACACATCAGCTTCTGGATTCAGAACTCCTCAGGGGCAGCAGGTGAAGGAAGGCTTGGGATGGGGTTAGCCACAGCTATACACTTTTGTGTACTGAGATCTGAATCAAAGCAGCAAATCCAGTGGTCTCTTATATCTGCATTTCTCTGGCATCAAAATCTTTTCATAATTTAAAAGACAAAAATTAAGCAACCTTAGAGGAATTAAAAGGGGAGGGAGGAGAGAGGGAGGCTCTTCTGGGCACTCTAGAGCCCAGCGGACACTCAGCGAGGTTTCTGGCTGTCACAGGCTTTGCAGAGGTAAATGTCTGGTGCTGCATGGTGGTGGGCTGTGGGCATTCAGCAGTCAGACCACAAAACTGACCACCACAAGTAAGCATAGAAGGTGGGACCTAAAGTCACTAAGGGCTGAGCAGGACTTCTGTCCCTGGAGCAATGCAGGAGATGCCAGGAGAGCTGCACTCCATCCCACCCGACCCGTCCTCCTCATGCCAGCCACTGTGACCACACAGCAATGGAAGCAAAGGCTGAGGGGGACAGAGACAAGACAGCAGGTACAAACCAGAAAATTCTAGACTCATAAAGATTTTCGTTCCACTCATTTATTGACAGTATCTTACTATCTGAGTGAGGCAGGAATCTGAAAATTAACCAAGACTCTTTGGAAATGCGCAGCCTTCGGCCAGCACAAGTTCTTAGGAACTATAAATGGTATGGAAGAAAACTATCACACTTAGTTTGGAACACTGTGTGCCACTCTTTCCTGCAAATTATAGATCAACCCTTATTTCTGAAAAAGCTTCTCAAATTGCCCTTAAATAATTATTCTGATGCCTAATTTTTTTCCTGCCTTCTACGTCTAATCATCTTCTCAGCTGATCTTTTTTCCTCTTTATTTCCATTTAATTTTGGTTAATTTTTTTTTTATCTACTTCCATAGTTCTTCTTTTTCATGATTTCCAAGTCCTTTTTGTATTTTTTGACACATAAAAATCCCACACCCTTACGGGTACCACATGATGCTTTGCTATATGTAATTTAGGTGAATTTCCTTATTCTGGCCTTTATGTCCTTTTTCAGCACTGCCCCTTCTTCCTTAGTGATTTTTCCAATATTGACTTTGCGTTTGGAGTTTTATATTTTTTCCGCTTCCTGACTCAGGTCTGCCAGTTCTTGTTTTCACCACACATCTTTTCAGGTCTTATTCGTTGTGCTCTTCATTGTATTTTATACATTTATACATTTGTTTAATTTTTAGCAAAAAAAATTGGCCATAGTATTCAGTCGCTTTTGCGGAGACGTTCTCTTGGTTTTCCTTTTTTTTTTTTTATTAGATGGATATAGAGTTACAATTGAGGGGGAAACATTATCAAACATTCAAGAACCAATGTATATATACTTAGTTATCCAGGGCTAATGCCACATCATGGATGCCCAGCTTGGGTTCCCCGTGTTGCTGTTTTCCCCAAGTTTTCCTCTTTTCTTGCAGTGCTGGGGATGGGACTCAGGGCCTCGCACATGCTCAGCAAGTGCTCCACCAGTCCTTCCCTTGGTCATTGCTGTTGTCATTACTGTTACCATGTGGTATTTTTACATGGAGGCTGTGTTGGCTCCACTTTTTAAATATTGAATGAGATTACGCTGGGCCAAATCGTCCCTGGAGGTTCATGCTGGGGAGGCACAAGACTTTCTTTTGGCCCTCAGACATTTTCCTTAAGATTCGGAGTTTTATGTTTTCCTAGTTTCTTTTTTTAAAAGAAGTTTTTAAAAAGCTTCTTTAAAAATGTAATGCCTGCAATTCCAGCTACTTGGGAGGCTGAGGCAGGAGGACATGTGTTCCAGGTCAGCTGCAGCAACTCAGTGATAATATTAAAAAAAAAGAGAGAGAGAGAGGGGGCTGGCAAGCTCAGTGGTAGAGCACCACTGGGTTCAATCCCCAGTACCACCAAAAAAAAAAAAAAGACAACCCACAATTCAGGTGTAAGACATACAAGCCAGTAATTAAACCCGTCTCCCCACCACCCAGCTTAATAGAACAATCAAGGGTTGGGGTGTAGCTCAGCCATAGAGCAAGTGCTGACTCATGTGTGAGGCCCTGGGTTCCATGCCCAGCATCAAAGAAAACAAAGACCTGCTACTTGAAAGGCCCACTTCCCACTCACATCTCCCTCCAGAACAAACTGCAGTCTTGAATCTTGCGCTTGAGCTTGTGTGTGTGTGTTGTGTATGTGTATCCTTAAGGACACACCCGAATGTTCTGGACTTCATATGGATGATTAAGCAGTTCACACACATTTCCGTGCCTCGCTCTTGCGGCTGCAGGTTTTGTGACTTCCATACAGGTGTGCGCAGCTGTAGTTCACCACTGCTGTGCGGTGTTTCACCATGTGGCCACAAAACTCACTCAGCCATTCTCTTGTTAATATCTGCTTGGATTGTCCAGGTTCTTCTTACAAATATTTCCGCTTTGGATAGTTTTTAGCTTATCTTCTGGTGCATATATGAGTTTTCCTAGGGCAGTGGTTCTCAACACTGTAGGCAATTGGTCTTCGGAAGGGAAACCCAGACATAGGTGGTTTTGTTTGGGAAGCTATTCGGGTGATTCTGATAGGCAACCAGTAATGAACTGCCCAAACTGATCCCACCAACAGTGTGTTCCCACCTGGCTACATGCTCCGCCTCGCAACAGAGGCAGGCAGCTGTGAGGCTGTCCACAGGTAGAACTACGCCTCTCTCCCCCAGCCCAACAACCAGGTGCTTACAGGACCTAGAAATCTCCCTTCAGCCCCACTGGACACCTGCACACTTCAAACCCCTTCTAGCTCTTGGCTGTCTCCTCACCCTAAAGAAAGAATTGTTTGCCCCCACTGCCCACTCCACTTGCTGCTTTTGAGTATTTCAGAAGCGGGGAGACACAGAATCCTAAATGTACACCTCTAGGTTCTAAACTAAAGACCTTAGAATGTTAAAAAACAGCCAGGCATGGTGGCACATGCCTACAATCCCAGCAACTCAGAAGACTGAGGCAGGAGGATCGCAAGTTCAAGGCCAGCCTCAGTAACTTAGGTACTAAGCAATTTAGTGAAACCCTGCATCAAAATGAAAAATAAAGAGGGCTGGGAATGTGGCTCAGTGGTTAAGCACCCTTGGGTTCAATGCCCCATACCAAAGAAAACAATGAAGACCCCCCACCTCCCACACCACACCAGGGCTATTGACTGAGTGTCCAAGGACCTGGGGCATTGGTGCTTTTGAAGAGTTCCCAGGTGATTAGTGGTAACAGGCCACCCTCCTGGTCTCGCTCAGTTTCTTCAAATGCAAACAGATTTGGTGATAATCTGATTTCTGGCTTCGATATTATGAGCCTGCAAAATGTTAAAACCTACCCTCGAAACTGCTGCCTCTAGTCAGAAAGCGGCTCCCTTCACTGTCCCCTCACAGAGGAGAGTTGCAGCCAGGCTTAGAGGTCCAGAAGTGCAGTGCTTGTAGGCAAAGCCTCTCCCAGCCAACCCTGCCCCAGGCTAAGCTGGCTGCTAAAACCACGCTAGCAAGCTCATTGGTTCAGGATCTTGTCCCTCAATTTGGAGGTTGAGATGTTTGTTCATCTTGTCAACTGCAGCAGAAGCAACTCAGGATGGCTCTGCAGCCTGATCAATATGTCAACATTAGGTTCTTGCTGCTGTGTAAATAAATTACGCGTGGCCGCTTAACACGCCTCTTCATTATCTTCATTTCCTCATTCAGGTCCTCCAGTGTGTAACAAGCATGTTATTTTGCAGTGCTGGGGATGGAATCCAGGGCCTCACACATTGTAGGCAAGTGCTCTCCCACTGACTTGCACCTCCAGCCCTACTTCATTTTGTCTGGGGTCCAGGCATGGAAGGCTGTCATCACGGTGTTGCAAGCTGGGCTCTCTCTCTCATCTGCAACTCCAGGCCGTCATCCAACCATCCAGTGCTGGCAGTTTGAAGACCAAGGTCCCCATTTTCACGAGGACTGTGCTAGGGGCTTGTCTGCTCTAGCAGATTTCTGCCCCCAGGCCTCTCACACCCACCATGCCAGTGGCAGCTGATTTCCTCAAGGCCAGTAGGGAAGGCTCTTCCTTCTCTAGTTCTTTTAAAGGATCAACTGTCAGGGCCAGGCTCACTCACGTAAGCTCCCTTTTCATTAAGTCCATCAGGACTTTAGCTATATCTGCAAAACCCTTTTACTTTTGCCACAGAACCCCACGTAATGCCAGGAGGGAGATGCCATCACATTCACAGGTCTTGCTCAAACTCAAGGTCACAAAGGCAGTCTCCAAACTCTGCCTCCCCACAAGGGATTTGGAATCCAGCTAGAATTTAGCCATAGCCACACGTTAACTCCAGCAGCAAGGACCAGGGTAAACAAAAGCGAGTTGAGAGAATCCAATCAAGTTGAGGACAGATATCGATTAATACTTTTATTTACTGGTAAAATGTAAAAATCCAGGTCTCTTAAATCTACTCAATCTCTCCAAATATTTGGATTCCAGGTCTGTGTTAGTAGGTGGTGGTGAGACTTCCTGTTGGTGCAGAGTTTTATCCTGCTTCTCTCCAAATTCTTATCAACCTGGAACCCATTAGAGTAGAGGCTTAATAGTATAGCACTGGCCCCCATTTGTGCGGGACACCAAGTTCCTCCAGAAAGTTTCATGGTCCATTTTGAATGCGGATGACTGTGACAGAGATCACACACGCATACAGATTCCCTCTTTACAACAGATACACAGAAATGTGCAAGTTTAATATCTACAGAGGAACAGAAATGACACAGGACACAGATGCAACACTGCAATGAAGTGGGGCTGGGATGGAAGTGGGTGCAGGGACATGGCATGGGATCACGGCAACCACTAGTGACTCCCTTGGTGTCCGTAAGTCATGACACAGTTGACTTGTCACCAAGAACTATACATTGAGTAAACCGACAACTTGGGAAGACAGGTAGGTGGCAGGATAACTGAGCTTAGGACAGGGGCAGGGCCTGGAACTTGTCCCAAAGCATAAATACTCAAGGATGTCTGGGCTCAGAGTGTACGGTCAGTGCTTCTGTACCATCAGGAGAGGGGCCTCTTGGGGCACACTACCTTCTCCTAACACTAGATGGGGAATCAGGCCTCCCCTGCAGGAAGCCAGGCGCACCAAGTCTTGGTCTTTGGATAAATAGCAGCACTACACACCACTGCACCCACAGCCAGCTTCACTGTCTACAAGTACCCTCCCCACAAAGGGATTTCCAACAGAGAGCCAGAGAATCCAGAGGAGGTGGGAGGAGCCACAGCAGTGGGATCCGAGAATAGGAGGAGTTGGCTGGAGTAGTAGATGTGTCCCTGGGGTCCTTCCTGTGGAGTCCCTCCTAGGCATCATGAAGACTGCTGTCACTCAGCAGCACCTTCTCCCCAGGTTTGAAGGCTGGCATCCCAAGATAGGGGCAGGTGGCACAGCGGAAAGCATCACCCAAGTAGCACTGTCAAGGGAGAACAAGCAATCATCAGGTGGGGAAGCCAAGAGCCAGCTCACCCCAGAGATGCAGGCCAGGAGGGTCTAGGTGCATTTGTAGGTCCTGTCAGAGTTTTCAAGATTGCTGGCTGCTTGAAAAATAATAGCCAAGCAAATTATTCCTTAGCAGACCGTATGTCTATATTCTAAGTGGTTCACATAATAGCCAAGCTCAGCCCAAGAGCTGAATAATACCAGGTCCCACTTTGAGGTAGAAAGAAAGAAACTAAGCCAGGCCTGGAGGTACACACCTAAAAATCAGAAGTTAGAGGCCAGCCTCAGCAACTTAGCAAGACCTTATCTCAAATTAAAAAATAAAATAAAAAAATAAAGAGGACTGGGCATGTAGATCAATGGTAAGGTAGTCCTGGGTTCAATCACTAGTACCAAAAAGAAAGAAAGGGACCAAAAAAAAGTGACCAGAGACCTCCCCATGGCGTGAGCATGCTAGCACCAACCTAGGCCTAGGAAACAGCCTCTTCCCATTACTACCTAACACGTCTTTCTGTGCTGGCCTAGACTAGATCACTTGACATCATTCCCTGAGAGGTGGAGCCAGTCTGTGTTTAGTTTAGGGTGATGCCCAGTACCACTGGGGGTTTGTAATTTTGTAAATGTTGAGTAATGATCCAGATATTTACGTTTCCACAGGCTGACTTGGGCTGGGCATTCTGCTGTTCCTGGGACTTCTCTTTTTCCAGTTCTTCTGCAAGGCCACAGGTGCTGAGGGAAAACCAGTTGCTGATGAATGGGATATGCCACCACCCAGAAAATCCAAATCCACAACAGTGCCAAAATGTGCCCTGAGACTTTTATCTTGTTACCAGGGCGTGGACGCAAATGCCTGCAGGGTCAGGCTACCTCAGCCTTGCTTCACTATCACTGTGTGCAGCAGTCCTAGTGTGGCTATTCTCTCCAAATTTAAGAACAGGAGGGGGAAATTTCTGATTTTTACTTTACTCATAAATGTTAGCAACTTGTACACTCGGGAAACTCATTGACAATAAGCCTGTGGCCACCTGTCAACATTTTACCACCTTTCCGTTCACTAATAACACGAATATAAAGCAGCAGCACCCCCAGTCTCACCTTCCCTCCACCCAGCCAGAAGTTCAGCAAGACCTAAAGCCACAGTGACACAACTACTGGAAAGGAGACAACAGCGGTGCAGTGTCGGAAACTAAGGAAGATGGAAAGGAGGACTGCCAGGACAGATCAGGCACTACTCATCACACCAAGAGGTGGCGTCAGGAAGCTTCTCCCCTGGGACGGTTAAAAAGGCAAAGGCTGGAGCTGGAGTGGTGGCTCAGCAGTTATGGCGCTTGTCTCGCAAGGGCAAGGACGTGGGTTTGAACTCCAGCACCATGTATACAAAGTGTCCGAGCAACAAAAGCTACGTGAAAAACTAAATAAATCAATTCTTTCTCTCCTCTCTTAAAAAAAAAAAAAAAGGTGGGGCGGAGGGGAAGGCCCAAAAGACAGAGTTTGAACTGTCCCGCACAAAGGCTTGCCCAGCTTCCTTTCAATACTGCACTCAAAAAAAACAAACAAGGGGCTGGAGCAGTCGCTCGGCGGTTTCGGCGCTTGCCTGGCAAGCACGAGGACCTGGGTTCAAACCCCAGCACCACGTACACAACTGAGTGTTGGAGCAACGAAGGCCATTTGAAAAACTCAATCAAGTTGTTTCTCCCTTTCTCTGTCTCTCTCACGGTCCCTCTCTCTTTAAAAACAAACAAACAAACAAACAAACAAAAAAACAACAAAACCCACCTAGAGGCTCAGAATGGCTAACTTGGTTTTGACCTCTACCCTTACCTGTGAAGAAGCCCACGGCTGCCAGCATCCTAAGAAAACCTCTGACACAGAAATCAGAGACTAAACTTTGGAAAATACAACATGGAAGAGAGACTATACGGGGAGAAAAAACTGAGAACTATTGATATCCTCAAAAGAAGAGATTTCACATTAATGAAAGATGAAGAAATCTTCCAATTTCAAAAAATATAGAAAATGTAAGAGAAGAGAAAGTTATAGGAGCAAAGAGGTCCAATGTCTGAGTCACAGGTTACTCAAAGAAAACAAAGAGGGGCTGGAGTGGTGGCTCAGTGGTTAGATGCTTACCTGGCATGCATGAGGACATGGGTTCAAACCCTAGCACCACGTACACAATGAAGTGTTGGAGCAACGAAAGTCAAAATGAAAAACTAAATAAAACTGATTCTCTCTCTCTCTCAAAAAAAACAAAAACAAAAACAACTTATTAACAAAATTAAACATTCCCCAGGACCATGAACATGGCTATTTATTTATTTATTTATGGGTAGCAGACGAATTTTATTAGAGAAAGTAAAGCACAGGGAAAAGAGCAGACTTCCCCCAGAGTGGGGGAAGGGGACAGAGCCCACGAACTTGGCTTTCTAGACTTGAAAAGATACATAGAGGGATTAGGGTAAAACAGGAAAATAGATCACTATTCAAGATGTGCTATTACAATCTGATAACAGGGATAAAGAAGATTCCATCAATTTCCAAAATGGAAAGAGGTCTATTAAAAGAATTAAGAAGGTCTTATAGAAAGGCTCAAAAATATCTGTTCTCAGATATCTTATCAGAATCATTTGAAGAAAACATCTGTCTCCAAAACTTATTATTTCCAGCCCATATTTCTATGCCCAGATTACCAATCATTCAAGAATAGGAAAAAGGCATTTCCACACATATAGAAGTCTTAAAAAACAAGCAAAACTTAGCTCCTAAGTAGGCTTTCGAAAAGTATTACTGGAGAATTTACTCCACTAACACAAAAGGAAACCAAGAAAAAGGATGCATGATATACAAGAAACGAAAGCTCACAAGACAAGAGCAGGAGGGACTCCTCAGGAACAGTTGAGTGACAGTCTGGAAAGACAGACACACTGAAGGGTGCCATGGCCACGCTCCCTGCTACCATCACACCACTGTGTTAACCTGAGGCCAGGCAAGCCAGCCCAGCTTCTGTCCTTGGCTCACATTCAACTTTTCCCCTCCATACTCCAAGACCCTGATCTGCTGAGGACACTCACTTCTGCTTTGATCCACTCTTCAGGGTTGAGTCTGGGCTACAGCGAGTTTACTGAAGCCCTCCCCCCACATCACCCACTGCTAACTGCAGCTCCTGAAACCCTGCCCAATGCTCTAACTACCCTGTGCCCTTGGTCTCCTCCAATTCACGTAGGACTCTTCCTAACTTTCCTGCAAGGGTTCTTCCAGATTCTCAGAGACTGAGACCTAAACAAATGACCCGAGATCCAAGACCCTGTTCAGCTTACCTTCCCCTGGGGATGGACCTTTGTGAAATGTCATGCACTGACCTTCTTTTTAGAGTCAGGTTGGGATTATTACTCAGTTCTTTACAACAAAATTACACTGTTTGGAGATTCACACACAGGAGTCCCACTATCAAAAACCCCAGGATGGGGTAAATATGATCAAAGTGTTAGTTGTATGTATTATGAATATGCCACAATAAAAACCATTATTCTATATAATTAATTATGCACTAATTAAAAAACAGGAATGATTAACACAAATGCAGGTGAACAGTAACCTCTTGGTGGGGGGAAGAAGACACAGCTGAGGAAGCACATACAGGGGACTCTAAGGTACTAGTAACAGTTCGTTTCTTTTCCTTAATTGGGGTAATCAGTATACAGGTGTTTGTTAGGGGTGGCTTGGTAGTTACGGTGCTTGCCTGGCACGCGTGAGTGCATGGGTTCAAACCCCAGCACCCACATACAAAACTAAGTGTGAGAGCAACGAAAGCCATGTGAACAACTCAGTAAAAAATTGATTCTTAGGCTAGAGCGATGGCTTGGCGGTTACGGTGCTTGCCTGGCATGCACAGATACACGGGTTCAAACCCCAGCACCCACGTATACAACCAAGTGTCGGAGCAATGAAGGCCATGTGAAAAACACTCAATAAAAATTGATACTGTCTCTTTCTCTCTTTAAAAAAAAAAAAAAAAAAAAGATTCTGTCTCTCACTGTCCTTCTCTCTTTAAAATAAAATAAATAAATAAAATGTACCTATTTAATACTCCTTCATACATGTTTCACAATAAACATGCTGTAAAAAGAATACAATGCTGTGACAACTTACTCCAGCACTTACCAGTTCTTACAAGCCTTCCTCTTTTTCCTTTCCCCACATGAAGCAGCCCGCAGGGAAGCAGGGTCTGGCTTTTTCAAATCTTCTGGATCGAGAAGCTCATCTGAGTCAATGAGATCCTGGAGTGTTCAAGGCAATCAGTAACAGTCATGGTCTCTCTAATGAAAAGCTAAAGTGATCACAGGCTGAGAGAGAAAATGCTCAGTACACAGAAAGCCTCTGCTCCATCCCACCCTGGATCAGCATGCTCAACCAGACCACGTGCTCAAGAGGCCAACTGTCCACAAAAAAAATGCATTAGGACGTGAAGGAACTGGGAATAATTTACACAAGAAAGAGCTGTAAGACTGGCCAGCAATGCACAAAGGTGCATTGCATTTTAGGTGTTTGTGGGAAGAGCAGAGGAGGCAAAGCAGAGGCAGAAGCGTTACATTTAATTGAATGTATGAAGAGTCACATGAGGAAGGGAGTGAAGTACTTTCCTTGTAACTCCAAAACCAAATAACTGCACATATATTTGTGTAAGCTCTATGACAGCATGAACTAGAACTTATATTGTTCATCACTGTAACTTTAATAACAGAGGTACAGAAATGAAGGACATTATTATAGACAGGAAGGACATTATTACAACGATGGAAAGTATCGTTGGTTTTTTTGTACTGGGGATGGATGAATCCAGGGGTGCTCTGCCACTGAGCTACATCTCTAGTCCTTTTTATTTTTTATTTTGAAATAGGGTCTCCCTAAGTTGCTGAGGCTGGCCTTAAATTTGCAATCCTCCTGCCTCAGCCTCCTAAGTAGCTGTGATTACAGGCATGCACCACCAAACCCAGCTTGAAAATACTGCTTTTAAGACAGTGAACATACCACACCTTTGAAGAAGCTAGCACCGCTCCTTATGAAGCTATTCCAGGAAACTGAAAAAGAGGGAACTCTCCCAAACACTTTTTATGAAGCAACCATAACTCTGATATAAAAATCCAACAAAGACACATCAAAAAAAAGAAAACTACAGACCAATCTCCCTCATGAATATTGATCCTTAATAAGGTTCTTGCAAACCACATTCAAAAACATATCAAGAAAATAATCCATCATGATCAAGTGGGCTTTATTCCAGGTATGCAAGGCTGGTTCAACATATACAAATCAATACATGTAATTCATCACTTAAACAGAATTAAGGACAAAAACCATATGATCATCTCAATAGATGCAGAAAAGGCCTTCAACAAAATCCAGCAGCCATTTATGCTCAAAACTCTAGAGAAAATAGGGATCAAAGGAACTTACCTTAACTTTGTGAAAGCCATATATGCCAAACCCTCAGCTAGTGTAATACTAAATAGAGAAAGGCTGAAAGCATTTCCACTGAACTTGGGAACAAGACAAGGCTGCCCGCTTTCACCACTTTTATTCAATATAGTCCTTGAGACCCTGGCTGGAGCAATCAGGTTGGAGGAAGAAATCAAAGGGATAAGAATAGGAAGGGAGGAAGTCAGACTATCCCTTTTTGCTGACGACATGATCATATATCTGGAAGATCCAAAAAATCCACAGAAAACTGCTAGAGCTAATAAATAGATTTGGCAAAGTAGCAGGTCACAAGATCAACACCCATAAATCAATAGCTTTCCTATATGCCAACAATAGCAGGGAAGAAGAAATTAGGAAATCAGTCCCATTCACAATATCCTCTAAAAGAATAAAATACTTGGGAATTAATCTAACAAGAGAAGTAAAAGACCTCTACAACAAAAATTATCGAACACTGAAAACAGAAATTGCAGAAGACCTGAGAAGCTGGAAAGATGTTCCAAACTCTTGGTTAGGCAAAATTAATATAATTAAAATGGCCATTCTGCCTAAAGCACTGTACAGATTCAATGCAATCCCCATCAAGATCCCAATGTCATTCCTTGTAGACATAGAAAAAGCAATTCTCAAATTCATATGGAACAACAAGAAACCCAGAATAGCCAAAACATTACTAAGCAAGAAAGATGAAATAGGTGGTTTTGCAATATCAGATCTAAAATTATACTATAGGGCTGTATCATTAAAAACAGTATGGTATTGGTATCAAAATAGGAATGAAGACCAATGGAACAGAATAGCAAACTCTGAGACAAACCCACAAATCTTTAAACATCTGATCTTTGACAAAGGGGGTCAAAATATAACATGGAGGAGAGATAGTCTATTCAACAAATGGTGCTGGACAAATTGGACATCCACTTGCAGAAATCCGAAATTAGATCCTTATCTCTCACTGTGCACAAAAATCAATTCTAAATGGATCAAGGAATTAGGAATTAAGCCACCTACCATACAACTGCTAGAAGAAAAATTAGGACCAACACTCCAGCATATGGGAGTTGGTAACGACTTCCTTAAAGGATCCTAAAGTGAAAGAATTATAGTAAGAAATCAATGAGTGAAATGCCATTAAACTAAAAAGTTTCTGTACAGCCAAGGAAATAGTCAAAATAGTCAAGAGACAACCTACAGAACAGGAGAGTATCATGGGCCCGTGATCCCTGAGCAGGGACTAATATCCAAAATTTACGTAGAACTCAAAAAACTCAATAACAAAAACACAAACAATCCAACCAATAAATGGGCCAGAAAGTTAAACAGAAACTTCTCAGCAGAGGACACTGAGCAAGCCAATGAATACATGAGAGAAGTGTACTAGATCACTAGCAATCAGAGAAATGCAAATCAAAATTACATTATGATTTTACCTCACTCCAGTGAGACTGGCAAAGATGAAGAATACAAACAATAAGAAATGCTGGAGGGATTGTGGGGAGATAGAATCATTAGCACACTGTTGATGGAATTGCAGACTGGTCCATCCGCTCTGGAAAGCAATGTGGAAACTCCTCAAAAAATTAGGGTTGGATCTACCATATGATCCAGCTATCTCTCTTCTGGGTATTTTCCCAGAGGAGTTAGAATCAACATATTACAGCGACACAGCAAAATCCATGTTCATAGCTGCTCAATTTACAATAACTAAATAAGGGATGACAGGAAGGGAGGAGAAGGGGAAATGTTAGAATTAAGATAAAGCAAGGTGCATTTCAAGCAGTTATAAATGTCACTGTATATACTAAAGCTGTATAGATAAAAAATGTTCTTAATAGGTATAAGAATTATGTCACTGTATTTGGGTTTTTTAGGAACAATACAGGACCCAGAAGAAAGGCAAGGGATCAGGGGATGGGAGAAGGGAGGTAGAGGGATGTGAGGGTAGGGGAATATTGAACAAATTATACTGCTGAATTGTGTGCATATAGGAATAGGTGACAACTAATCCCAGCATTATGTAAAACTATAATGCACTAAAAAAAATATATTTAAAAAAAAGACAGTGAACATTCAGTGACCTGCACAAAGGGGCCAATAAAAATACTTTAGTTTGCAGACTATTTTCTGGTTTACACATGTTCACAAAAGTATGTGATATACCACATGAAGTGAGAATGGAGAAATCTGTGGGGAAAAGAGATACGAAAACATAAATTTAAAATGCCACCAACATGGAGTGTTCTTCAAATCAAAGACATCAGTGACAGGCACAGCCACAATGCTGGGCTTTAAATACATTCACACCTACAAGTCCAGAAAGGTCACACCCAAAGTGGGGCCTGGAAGGAGGGGCCAAATGACTACAGTGCAAACTCACCATGCTCTCATCCTCCATGTCATTGGCTGAGAGGGTCCAGAGCTTGGCAGTGGCAGGGTCCACAGCAGGTTTCACTAAATCCAACC